>JASUDE010000143.1:7973-18823 GCA_034509685.1 Colletotrichum cereale
CCCCCCCCCCCCCCCCCCCCCCCCCCCCCCCTCTCTCTCCCTCTCACTCTCTCTCGCCTGTCTCGTTCGCCGCCGCCAACCTCGAGCTTTGTTTCCTCGGTAATCACCATCTTACCCGGCCGCTAAGCTCGCTTGTATGACGCTGCACCATTCGTCCTCTACCAATTGGGCGCCGAGTCTTGGTCCGACACCCACACTACTCGAACTGCCGGTCACGAATATATTCGCGCAAGCTTGCAGCTAGGAAAATTGGATGACTGCTGCGACGACGACGACGACGACGACGACAACGACGACCACGCTCAAACTTCCAACTTTCCCACCCCGGCCTTTGCATTCCATCCGGTTCATTAGGCCGATCTGCCTGCACCCACCACCGCCGGGAGCCCACGCGAGCCCCAGATCCCCAATACAACGTCCAGACTCCCGCCAGATCAAAGCTCCCGCCACTTCCTTTCGGTGCGCCTCCCGGCCTCCATCTCACCAGCAGCTACCGCACCACCACCTCCACCACCACTGTCGAACGTAAACGAGCCCATACCCGAGGATTTCGAGATCAAGCGAAATTGCGCGCCCAAAATCAACACCCCGACTGCGTCCATGTGTCAGAGCCTCAAGCCATGGCATGGTTGTCGTCAGTGTCCAGTTAACCACCTTACACCTCTCGCCAAACCCCCGTGGTGGTGAACGCCCCCCCAACCTCCCCGTCTGGTCGTCGCCCTCTCGCCGAGCATGTTATCTGCCAATGCGACAGATGACAGTGTCCCGGATCGCGGTCCGGCAGTCTTTGCCGTGACGACCGCAACATTCGTCCTAGCGAGTGTCATGGTCGCCGCCCGCCTGTTTTGCAGGCGCTTCATTGTCAGAAATGTCAGTTGGGACGACAAGACCATGTTCTTTGCATGGCTGATTGCTTTTGGTTTGTCATTCACCATTTGTTTCGGCACCCGGAAGGGTCTGGGTCGCTACGACGAAAATATACCCCAGGGGCATTGGGATTCATTACGAGCGTGCGAATATGTCTTTTCCATATTATATGTGAGTATCTACCCCGTGTCGAGGTGCCGGCCTCGTGTGCATAACCCCGCCCGCCGCCTCGCTCACATCGTCGCAGAATCCCGCCCTCATGGCGACCAAAACCAGCGTCTTGATCTTCTACCTGCGCCTTTCCAAGAACACGAAAAAAGTGCTCAGGTTTGCGTCATGGGTCACCCTCGGCATCGTCAACGTTGCCGGCGCTGTCCTCACACTCATCAACATCTTTCAGTGTCAACCCGTCCAGGCCGCCTGGGAAATTTGGCGGGACACCTCGAGATGTATCCCGCTTCTCACCGAATTCATCTGCTCCGCCCCCATCAACATTGTCACCGACCTGGCCATCCTGGCCCTACCGATCCCCGTCCTCACGGGCATGAGACTGCCGCCGAGGCAAAAGATCATCCTCGTACTCACCTTCACTCTCGGCATCTTCGTCACCATCGTGGACGTCGTCCGAATCTACTACCTCCAGCAGGCCGTGACATCCGTGCCTACCGGCGTCTCTACCGATCCGAACTCGCACTTTGGTGGAACACCCGACTTCGCCTGGAACTCGTCATTGTCCTTCATGTGGTCGGCTGTCGAGGTCAACGTGGGAATGGCTTGCGCTTGTATTCCGACACTCAAGCCACTCATCATCAAGATCCTCCCCGCCATGATCATCGATCCTGATGGAACGCGATCCAGCACCAACACCGAAAAGGATGCGCTGGATAGTCCCAGAAACCGCAACGGCAGCGACGGCCTCGTGTCACCCGCCCACCCGAATCACCGCGCTTCGATCAACCTCCAGGAGCCCCCGGCGACATACCGCGCCAGTCGCGACTTCGGCGGACCTTCGAACGCGGACGAGAACGGCATGACGGCGCTCGACTTCCTCACGACACCAGACATGACCTTGGCCGAGTTCGAGGCATCCGGGGCGAGCAGGCTCGGAGGCGTCCCGACAAGAGCTTCGATGGCAACGACGAGGGAAAACACCATCTATTTTGGCTTTGTCAACATGAGGCGGCCGAAGAGCATGGTCAAGTGCGACGCTCACGAGTCGGTTCGGTATTGCCTCGTCGTCACTATCCTCTTTCTCATGTGGGGCATCTCTTACGGCCTTCTCAACACCCTGAACAACGTCATCTCCAGCGTGTCGAATATGACTGTTGCGCAGACTCTTGGTCTCACGACGGCCTATTTTGGGGGCGGCTACTTCTTCGGCCCCCTGCTGGTTGGTGAATGGATTCTGAGGCGCGACGAGCACCATCGACGAAACCGCAAGAACAACAAGCGAGATGCCGAGAGCGTAGGAGGCTTCAAGGTCACCTTCATCGTCGGACTTTGCTTCTACGGTGTTGGGACCATCATTTTCTGGCCGTCCGCCGTCACCAAGTCGTGGGGCGGCTTCCTGCTCAGCAACTTCGTCGTCGGCTTCGGCCTGTCCGTGCTCGAGACGGGAGCCAACGCGTTCCTCATCCTGTGCGGTCCACCAGAATATGGAGAGACGCGGTTGCTTCTCGCTCAGGGCGTCCAGGGCATCGGCGCCGTCTTGAGCGGGCTGATGGCCCAAAGGGTTTTCTTCACCAAAATCACCAACCAGGGCGGATCCGACTCGACGACGCTCCTCAACGTCCAGTGGACATACCTGGCCATAACACTGCTTTGCGTGGCCCTCGGCCTGTTCTTCTACTACATGCCCCTCCCGGAATTGAACGACAACGAGCTACAGGAGTCGGCAGACCGGCTTCCCGTCAAACCTCAGAAGCGCAGCATTGGTGGGCTGCAACTCCGCACATGGAGCTTGATTCTGGCAGTCGTTGCGCAGTGGACGTACGTTGCTTGTCAGGAAAGCAACAACATCTTCTTCCGGTCCCTGCTCATCGCCGCCCTTCCCAACCAAGAAGACTCGGGCACGGGTGCGACGGACGCCGACACGAACCCGGGGGAAAACAGCGACAAACCACCTGGCCTCACGATAGGGGTCACGGACTTCCACCTGATTGCCCACAGCGTATTCACCGTTTCACGATTCATGGTTGCCTATCTGACGTATATGTCGGTTCGCAAGCCGCGTATGCCGAAACCGAGGACGTGGCTGGGTATCAGCGTCGGCCTGTGTATTCTGTTTGGTCTCCTGACCGTCGTGTGGCGGCCGAAGGATCCCAACATGCTGATGATCGCCGTAATTCTCTTCTACTTTGCCGAAGGCCCCGTCTGGCCTCTCATCTTCGCAATCGGTCTCCGCGGCCAAGGCCGACGTACTAAGCGTGCGGCTGCCTTCATCACCATGGGTGGCTCCGGCGCGGCCTTCTTCCCCTACGTTGTCTATGCGATCATCAACGAGGGCGCTACGGTGCAGCTCTCGTTTGTCGTCATCGTCGCACTTTCCCTTCTCACGGCCCTCTACCCCATGTGGCTGACGTTCGTGCGCGACGCAAAGACGATGACGGACCCGGCAAACTCGTACATCTCTCCCGAAGAGCGTGTCACGGACCACGACGAGATTGACATCAACCGGGAAGTGAGGCGACGGCGGAGAACACTGTCCACGATCGGAGCCAAGAGCAAGCGGGGCAGCATCTTCAGCAAGATATCCAACCTGGGCAAGGCCAACGGCGAAAGCGTGACGCCGCCGGCAGTGGAGCATTCCGAGGAGAAGAATGCCTCCAGTAAGGCGTCCGAGGGGAGCGACGACACCCATCCGACGCAGACAGTGTGATGGAGCGAACCGTTTGGCAAGCTTGTAGCACGAGGCCTGAGAGCCTTTTTATACTTAATCGCTATATACCCAATGATGATGATATTGAATGAATAAAAGAAAAAGTTATGATCTTTACATTAAGCAAACCGTACATTAAGCCTGTGATATTTCAAGCCAAAGGTTTTTTTTGGGGGGGGTTTTTCATAGATTTCTTCAAGGTAAGCCGGGCCCGCCGTTCCTACTTGCGTAACTGGGAGGCAATCTTCTCAAACACGTCGACCCCCTCCCTCCCCAAAGCCGTGCCAACCCCTACGGCGTACGCGCCGACGCTCTTCATCCGCCTGAAGCCGTCCGCGTCCGACACGCCGCCGACGCCGATGACCTTGATGTGCAACAGCTCAGGCTCCCGCGACAGCAGGTCCGTGATGGTCTTGACGTTGCCGAGCGCCAGCGGGTGCAGCGGCGCCCCAGCCATGCCGCCCAGGCCCGAGCCGGGCAGCCGCGGATCCCACGCGCCGTCCCCGGCGCCCTCGAGCAGCAGGCACGAGCCGAGCGTGTTGACGGCAGTGATGAAGCTGATGCGGCTGGGGACCTTGAGGGTCGACGTGGGCGAGACGACGGTGGCGTCCTGGCGGAGGGCGCCGATGAGCTCGGCGTAGTGGGCGATGTGGGTGTACGGCGGCGTCTTCAGGCCGACGGGGATCTCCGGGTGGCGCGGCAGGGCGGCGAGGTAAGCCAGCAGCTGGGCGCGGTCGGAGGCCGGGGGCGCGGCGGCGGCGATGTTGGGGCACGAGAGGTTGACCTCCATGGCGAGCGGGTGCGGCGTGGTGCGGGAGAAGGCGGCGATGAGGCGGTAGCACTCGGCGATGTCGGCCGGGGAGCCGGTGACGGAGACGATGACGAGCTTGCGGTGGCGGCGGCCCTCGACGGTGCGGTCCGGCAGGCGGCCGACGAAGTCGAGGTAGGTCTCGAGCGGGAGTGGGGAGTAGCCCAGGTTGTTGAGGGAGGCGACGTCGTCGGGGCCGAGACCCGGCGGGGGGGAAGAGGAGGAGGGAGACCTCCGGGCCGAGGCGTTGGGCGCGCGGGAGGGCCGGGCGGTGGAGGGGTTGAAGAAGGCGTACTGGTGGGAGGCGTCGTCGTGGGCGAAGCCGCCGAGCAGGGCGGTGCGGGTCGTGAGGGCGCCGGTGTGGGGGGAGGCGTTCAGGCGGTCGAGGTCCTCAAAGGTCGTGCACCAGGGGTTGGCGGAGTTGAGGAGGGGCGGGGAGATTTCGAGCTCGGGAGGGGGAGGGGCGTCCATGATCTTTTTGGTGTACGAGTCTGGGGTTGCAGTAGGAATCCCAGGTTGAGGATTGGTGTGTGTGTGAGTGAATCCGGGGAATGTGACGAGGGTGAGTTGAGCAGAGAAATGAGAGGATCGTGAGGGAAAGGTGGACGGGGGAGTGAGAGATGTCGTGGCGAGGACCCGGAGCGTCGGGGGTGGAGGCGGGGCGCGGCTTTGATAACGATAAGAACGCCCGACGAGGTCCGAGGACCGGGGACGGGGGGGCCGCTTCGTCCGACCTTTTTTCGACGTTCGGGCCCGCCATTTCCTTTTGTCTTTTGGGACTACCACTCGCTTTTTGATTTTTACTGTTTTTATTCTTGTTGTTGTTATTATTGTTTCGATGTTCTGCCGCCTTGGCATAGCTGACTATTACTTCAACACTACTAACCGACTACAGAGAGTGGTTCGGGATTAGGTGTTGGGACGTATATTATGGGTGGTTTAGTATCTTAAGTTCATGGTGCTTTATCGCATCCTGGTGTAACATCAAGGCGGGGGGCATGAAATATATGAGCATGGCTTGGTACGATGTTGTGTCTCTGTGCTGCCGAAATAATAGTTGGTATAACTAGCAATCATCTCTCAGGAGGCCCAGTATATTCCCAATCTTGATTCGCATGGACGCGACGAGTGCCCTTCCCGACTTCTCAGAAGGATTGCAAGCCTGGCCCATAATGCTCCGAAAGGGCTCGAGCGAGTCCGCGTAGCTCAGCAAGCCCCTCCTCGGGCACGTCCGCCGCGCCGAGAGGCACAGGTCTGCCGGGAGGCCCAAGGCCCTTTCGACGCTGCCGAGGTTGTGCTGGGCGACCTGGATCGTGATCTTGATGTACAGGTCGCCCTTGACGGGCGGCAGGCCGCTGATGTGGGCGAACCCCGGCAGGTCCTCGAAGAAGCCGAGGACGTCGTGCAGGCCGCTCAGGGACCGGTGGACGTGGGATAGATGGCGTCGTATACCTGCAGCAGCTGTATGTGGCCGGACAAGCACATGAGCACGACCGGCATGTTCAGGGCCGACGACGACGACGACGACGACGACGACGACGAGACGACCTGCCTGATTATGGCGGCCAGTTCCGCGGTGCTCTCCAGCGCCTGGAGGATGGGGTTGGCCTGCAGGTCCGCGACCTTGTCGACGCACGAGTCCAGGAGGGCCGCCGAGGGGACGCCCAAGACGAAAGTGTCCATGCGCGAAAGCTGGTGGGCGATGCCCTGGTTGAGGCGCGCAAGCCGGACGAGGACGTCGCCGCTGGACCCGGGAGACGGCTGCCTCGGCGGCAGTCTGCTCGCGACGTCGAGGGCACCGCCGCCGCCGCCGGGCAGAGAGCGAAGCAGGAAAGTAGGGTCCACGCAAAAGCTCGGGTTGTGCGTGCCAGACGGGGCGGAGAGCAACTGGGACGTGGACGGCTGGTCTCCGCCACCGCCGTACAACCCACGGAGGTCAGCTTCGAGTTCCACGGGGAAAAAGGCCCCCGTGTCGGAAACGCCGACGAGGTCTGAGAGCGCGGTCGTGTCCTCGTCGTCGTCGTCGTCGTCGTCGTCGTTGGGGAATCCGAGATCCAGGGCGTCGATGACGAAAGCGTCGTCGGGAGTCTCCTCGCTGCCGGGCGCTCCCTCGTCGAGCAACATGCCAGACAGCTCGGCAGGGTCCGCGGTGAGGGGGCCGTGGAAGCGCTCGAAGACGCCCTCGCTGCGGCGGCCCGGCGGTGATGCGACGAGTTCCTCGCGCGAGGATCCGGTGAGAGCGGCCGTCGCGGGAGGAACAGGAGACGCCAGGGCCGCAGATCTCGGCGCCGTGACGGAGACGAACACTGAACGGCGCGGTCTCCTCCTTTGCGTGTCGTCTGGTCCGGCGCGAGAACGGCCCAGCGGCCGCGGGGCGCCCGTCACGCAGGACGCGCCGGCCCGGGCGCAGCGGACGCAGGCGGTCCCGGCGCCCTGGCCTTGCGATCGCAGGCATCGCAGCTTTTGCTCTCGGCATCGGTCGCATGCCGTCCGCGTGGCGAGCGCCCGCTGCTGACTTTGCTGCATGGCTGCGACGGGTGGTCTGTCCGGGAGGAGGGTCGGCTGGCACAGCGATGCGGTCGTTGTTTGTTGGTGGATCGGTCGATGGTCGTCAGCCCGGTTTCACGTCAGCCGCTTTCATGTCAGCAGCCGAGAAAAGCCTAGTTTTTGGAAGCAGAGGCAACTAGTCTTGTTTAAAATGACAGTACATTCGCTGCAGTCTCACTATGAGGTTTCACATTGAACAGATATGCTGCCTCGTATAAGTCAGGTGAAAACAAGCCTCATGCAATTTCCTTATGGTAAGGCGGACTGGACAAGGTCATTGTTGGCATTGAGACTATGCGACAAAGGGAAGTTTCTAGCGAGGAGGTTTTGTGTTCTCTATATACCGCAGCGAGCTCCTCGAACACCAAGTGTGAAGAGCTTACGCAAAGCACAAGACTTCTATCCGATCCAGCAGGGGCCGGAGCCAGAAAGCACGATAAGTGAGAAGTCCAAAGAGCGCCATGAGTAGTAGGTAAAGTCTGGGTAATCCAAGCATCCAGGGTTCTTCAGAATTATTCAAATCGAGGGATTTCCCGTGTGTAAAATCCTCATTATTCCCGTGTGCTGAATGAGATAAGACTGTGCAATTCGTCTTATACTCTGCTACCTGATATCATTACACTCGTCCGCCCAGCCCTGGGCCGTCCATCTAGATTGTGATGTGGCCCTATCCTACACCCCTCGCGTGCCGAATCTGACAGTTATTTCGGCCATCGTGATTTGCGAATAGCCGTTGCCCCTTCTTGCATGATCCGGGTTTTCCATCTCAGGCTTCGGAGACCATCGGTTTCTTCCTCTCTTCCATCCCGTAACTGGTGGTCTCTAGCTCGCTCCGCATAGGTACCTCCTTCTCGAGATTCACAAGAAGGAATCCGACGCCGGCAAAGGCGAGCGACACCAGCCAAATCTGGCGCAGGCTCTGGGCGAAGACTCGTGTGACCGTATCACGCAAGGCGGGGGTCAGCGTCGCGAGGAACGCGGAAGTGGCGTGCTCGTACGCCTGGCCCCCGGAGATGGCTGCCCGGGTCGTGGCGGCGTCCTGGACGAGCTTGGCTGCCAGTTCATCGGAGCGGGTGTTGAAGATGGCGGCGGGGATGGCCGTCCCCCACACCATGCCGAAGCTGCGGACAAAAGACCACGTTGCTGTCGCCAGCGCAGTATCGGAATCGCTGAGCGGGGCCAGGAGTGCCGGTAGAAGCGTGGAAAGCAGCATGCCGGCCCCCACGGAGTAGACGATCTGGAAGCCGACCCAGTCCCCCGTGCTCGAGTCTCTGTCCAGGAGGGCGAAGAGGCCAAGGCCGGTGAGGATGATGGCCCAGGAGACGTAGTGGATCGGCTTGTAGCGACCCAGCTTGGACATGAGGCCGCCCCCGATGGCCGCCCCGGGCATCATGGCGAAGACCGTCGCGAGGATCTGGAGCCCCGAGCGGCTGGGCGACGAGCCGAGAACGCCCTGGAAGTAGACGGGCATGAAATAGAGCT
Organism: Colletotrichum cereale; assembly: GCA_034509685.1. NCBI lineage: Eukaryota > Fungi > Ascomycota > Sordariomycetes > Glomerellales > Glomerellaceae > Colletotrichum > Colletotrichum cereale. The sequence goes on from JASUDE010000143.1 coordinate 16,556, forward strand.
GCCAGATGGTGGTGATTCCGTGGAGGAAGGTCATGAACATGACGCTTAGCGACGTCCGGTTGGAAAAGAGGTGCAGCGGGACGGTGGGGTTCGGGGCAAAGCGAGACCCCTCAAAGACGAAGAAGCCGGCCAGGCCAGCCATTCCCGCGAGCAGCGGCACCAGGACGTTGTAGGACGACCACGGGTGCAGCACCCCGGCCCACGACAGGCCGAGCAGAACCGAGCTGATGGCGGCGATGAAGATGGCGTTGCCCGTCCAGTCAATGGTCGAAATCCTGGCGGTCAGGTCCGTCTCCTTCTGGTACCCGACGTCGAGGAAGAAGAAGAGGGCGAGGAGGGCGGCGCCGCCGACGGGCAGCGCCAGGTAAAAGATCCAGCGCCAGCTCGAGTACTGCACGATGAGGCCGGCAAAGAAGGGGCCGAGCGCGGTGCCCAAGAATATGAAGCCCATGACGATGGACAGGAACTTGCCGCGCTCCCTCAGCGGCACCACGTCGCATATGATGGTCTCAGTGAGCACCATGGAGCCGCTGGCCCCGACGCCCTGGATGACCCGGCCGGCGATGAGGGTCCCCACGTCGTCTGCGCCGCCGCAGACGCCGCTGCCGAGTACGAACAGGGCGGTCGAGATAATCATGGGCCAGCGGCGACCAAAGATGTTGGCCAGCTGTCCGAACAAGGGCTGCAGCGCCGTCCTGTGGCCAAAGGGGTTAGGGTTCTGCGTCAGTTGACTCGGAGAGACGCCCGGGGAAACCGGGCCGGGGGCGTGTGCTACCACTCACATGGCGAACAGGTATCCGTTCACGATCCAGATGTACAGGTGGCCGCCGCCGAGCTCGTTGACAATCGAGGGAAGCGCCGTCGACGTGATGGTCGCTTCCAGAGCCGTGAGCAACCCAGCAAGGCTGATGGAAGCCAGGAGAGCCCAAAACCTCCAGCCCCGTTTGGCCGGGATGGCATGTGTGGTGTTTGTGGGGATGGAATCGCTTGCCTGTGGAGCTACTGGAGTTTCTGAAGACTCTGGGCTTGCTTTCTCCGAAGAAGAATCCAAGGTGTTGCCGCCGCCGGGCACGTCGTAGTCTTTCACACCGCCGGTCAAGGACTCCTGCGTGACTCCAGGCATTTTGCGTAACAGACTCAGGCTGGATGACGCGGTATTCTTGTCGGGTCTGCGTTTGGTTAATGCCAGCCCATGTACGTTCGGGGATATTTTGCGTGGTTGCTGCTGCACTGGAACTCCCTTCGTCTTGGTCTCAGGTTCACAATTGCTCGGGGTAGAGACACGGATTAGAAAGACAAGTTTGGCAGCAAAAGAAATCAAAATGGAGAATATGCCTAGTCGAAGTCTATCTATAAGGTACGTTCGGGATGTTTCACGTCGTGGAGTCTCCGACCAAAAGTGCTCTATTCGGAGGCCAGAAATTGCCTAATCAGGAAACTCGGAGGGTTACGGCAGCCCGCAGAGCCGACTGGCTCAAATGTCGAATTTTGTTAAGTAAATATCACCCCACTTACCAGGCCCATCTGTTATATATGATTGGCTAAAGGCCTTAGTCATCAGTCCATTTAGAAAGAATAAGAGGTTAGCCAAGCTTCTAGATCTATAGAAAGTTAACCCTAGATCCTTATGGAATTACAACCTCTGCCTTATATCTGCAGCGCACCTGCCCACTGTCGCCAGCGCCTGCCCACTATTACCAGCACCTACTGTCACTAGCTGCCTACACCCTACAGTAGGTCTACTTATTAAGTGAGGATCTAATCAAATCACACACTTATATGTAATAAAACGTCAAAAAGGCAAGTGCCAAGGTGTAGTTATATCAACGTCAAAACACTTTTAAGCCAGTCCGCTCTGCGGGCTGCTGTATGGGGGTCCGACGTGGTGTCGCGACTCGGTATGTGGCCTTGCCCCCCCCCCCTCCCTCAGACGGCCTCTCTTACGTCTCGCCTGGAATCTTTTCATTCTTCCGAGAGGCTCAGATCCTGCAACACCTGCTGTTCCTGACACGTCTGTGAATATGCGGTCGCAAGATACGGCAGTTCCCGAGCCCGCGGCACCGGCGCGCTGACGGAGTACATGCGCCTGCCGGAGGCTCACGTGGCGCCGCTCTCGGAGATGACCGACACCGACGCGAGCATTGACGGGGGAGCTTCCGGCTCTCGGCTTAGCCCAGTACGGCAGTCCGCAGGGCTTACTCCCTCAAAACAAAGACGAAGCTCCACCCCCCCCTCCTACCCACCTTTGGAGAATTTGCATTAACTATA
>JASUDE010000143.1:18833-29795 GCA_034509685.1 Colletotrichum cereale
TCTAATTCCTCTTTTTTTTTCCTTACGCCTACACTACTTTTTATAAGTTACCCTAACTTTAACTCTATAATACTACCTAACCCTTATAGATTTACGCCTTTTTATTATAAGATATTAAATCTTTAAGTTATTATAATTAAAACGATATATCTTTTTACCTTTTCTTTTTAGTGTGTAATAATTAGTAGTAATACGTAGTATTTTACTATTTTTTCCCTAGTTACGTTACTATAACTATACTTTTCTATATAACTTTACCTATACTTTCTTTTTTTTTTAGATTTTAGCTAACCTTTATAATAATTTATATAGATTTATATATACCTAGTGTTATATTAATATATTTAACCTTTACTTTACACTCTTAATAAGTCTTATATAAGCCCTTATAACTGCCTATATCCTTATATAGAGTCTAACATAATGTCGCTTAAGCTTCTAGAGGTGATTAGAGGCGTATAGCTTCCTATAGATAATAGTAAAAGCGATTAGCCTTAGCCCCTAGCTAATAGAGCTTATGTTACTACATAGGCTTTAGCCTATATATATATACTCCTATAGCTATTTATATTAACCTATACTAACGCTTATAAAGCTATAGTTAGTTATATAAGTTTAGCTATAGCTATGTATATTACTTTAGGTAATCTGCCTCTTTAGGTATAATTTTATATATAACTCTATATATCTATATATAGGCTTATATCTTTAATAGCCTTAGCGTATAGTTAATCTCTATACTACTATTAAGAATAGAATGTTACGCTTCTATAACCTTAATCCTACTTACGTATAGAATGCTAACGTAATTATAATCTATATATATAAAACTAAGAAGAACTATATAGATTACTATACTAACTATAAGAAGAATCTTAAACCCTTTATAACTTACGTTTAGCTTATATAAGATAGTGTATATAGTAACTATATATATAATAGTAGCGCTAGTAGCTATAGCTTTAGTAAGTTTTATATACTACTATAAGATATTATATAGCCTAGTACTAACCTATATAAAAGAAAACTGCTAAGCGTAGTAGTACTTTATCCCTTATAACCCTATATAAGCTTAAGATTTCCTATATAGAAGTAGACTTTCTTATAATAATTTATAGTATTTACTTACGTTAGCTTAAGCTTTTAGGTAACGCTTTAGTTAGTGTTATAAATAAGCTTAATAACGTTAGTTATAATACGTTTATATATAAATATATAATAGAATAGCTTAGAATACTAATAATATTATATAGACCTAGACTAACCTATCTAATTTTATAAGATTAAGTCTAATTCTAATGCGTAGTTTATAGTCTTATATATATTTATATATTCCTATATAGTTAGCTATATTTAGCTATTAAAATAGTTAATTAAGTATAGCTTTAAGTAAGGAGTTATAAGTACGTAAGGATACATATAGGGGTTAATAGAACCTAATAGAAAAAAGTATAATTAGGGCGTTTTAGGTAGGTTTTTTTAAGTATAGGCACCCTTATACGTAAGTATATAGGGGTTTATAGATCTACCTTACCTTTAAGTTTTCTAGGTTTTTAATACCTAAACAAACTATTTTATATAATCCTATATAACTTTATAATATATCCTATAAAATACTACGCCTACATATTAATCTTAAGCTATTTTATAATAATATCTATAAAAAGTTTTAAGCTAGTTAGAAATACTTTATAATTATCTTTTTTCTTTCTAAATCTAAATTAATTAAGGTATCTCTAGTAACCTTTAAGCGCTATTTATAAAAATGTAACTTTTACTATAAAATCTAAATAGAATTCTTTATACTACTTCTTTCCTATATATTTAAGCTCTTCTTTAACTAATAACTTACTAATAAATATATCCTCCTTACGCTTTAGAATAAAGGCTTCTAAATTTTACTAACTAGCCTTAAAGATATATAGAAATATTACTAGTTATAGTAGTAATAATTAAAAGAGTAACTTACTATAGCTTATAGTAAGGTAACTAAATACTTCTATATAAACAATAATAATACCTACTAGATTTATAGTTTTAGCTATAAGTTTCTTTATACCTATATATAATAATAAGGGTATATTATTAGCTATAACGTATTATTTAAAGTATATTATATAGTCTTTCCTAAGGAGGTTATAAGCCGGCTTAATAAAATATAATATTAGTAAAAAGGCTATATAACTATAAGGCTAAATTATATTTAGTTAATTAATATATATAATAAACTCCTTCTATAGGGGTTTAAAATCTATACTAGTATTAATATATACTTTTATTATATTATTTAGTTTTATATAAAAGTTAAAGTATATACTACTTAGGCTATACTTTACTAATATCTCTACGTTATTTTATAATAAGGTATAATACCTTATAAGATATAGTTAGATTGTAGTGTTAAGACTATACTTGCTACTAGAGGCTACTACTTTCTATTATAAGATTATATAAAGCCTAACCCTTTAGTATTAAAATAAAACATCCTAATTTAGTTTTATAACTACTAGATCTTTAGTAAAAGTATCTATAACGTTAAGATTAAGAGTTAGTAGGGGTAACTCTATTAAGCTTCTTTAGCATAATAGTGTGTAAGTATGTATCCCTTAATTATATAACTATACTAATTATTATATAGGAATACTTTAGCTAATTATAGGCGTTTAGATTATTTAACCTAAGCTCTCTTCCTAATAGGATTACACTATTGTTTATCTTTATGCCTTTAATCTGTAAGGACTTTATAGATTTTATAAATATCTAGAATAACTATTATATTTACTTATAGAAAAGCTAGCTAAATGTAGTTACTAGGTAACCTTAGCAGCTATATTACTATTCTAATTAAGAATCTACTTAAGACTGCTTTTATCTATATAATCCTACTAAGCTTTAGATAATATTAGATATCTTAGGCTAAGATATAATATTAACGTTACTAAATTAATACTTACTAAATAAAACCTTCTAACTTTATAAGCAGCTTCTTAAAGACGTAAGTAACTTTACTTAAGTTACCTAGTTTAAAGGTAGTATGTATCTATAGGTTAAAGTGTATAAATATCTATAGTATTTGTTATAATGCTAAGTATCGCTAAACCTATTAGGTTTAACGGGTTTATCCCTAATAACCCACTATAGCTATTAGCTGTGGTTTAGCTATAGTATCTACTATAGCTAACGGTGTATTTTACCGCCTATTTAACTAGGCAGCCTATAATAGTTATACTTCTTAGTTACGTATAATTAAACTAAAACCCCTTATTTATTACTTACCTATTAATACGTACGGTTAACTATATTATAACCCCCTTATAATATACCTATACTAATTAGTAGTAGTTAATTTTATAGTAACTACTACTGTAATTTACTACAGATTAGTAAGGATTTACTAAAAGAGACAATTTAACTAAGAGAAACGCCTAAAGAGAGTTATTCTATAGATAGAGAGCACGTAATAAAACTACTTATAGATACACCTTATAATTATTTTATACTACTTACTAAAAAGACCCCTTATTACTTAATACGGTAGTAAAAAGCCTAATTAGCTAATTTAAAGTAAATAAGTAACTTACCCCCTTAGTAAGTAGAGAAGACGCTAAGAATATATAGCTATCCTATGCCTTTTTATAACTTTATTACTTTATAAGAAGTTAATTTTAAACTATAAAAAACACCTTAATTTACACGCTATTAGATAACCTAACCTTTATATAGTTACTAAAGAATAACCTATAAGTAAAGTTAAAAATGATAAAAACCTTACGTAATAACTCTACTTTAAGTATAACGTATAGAATAGTACTAAGAGCTTCTTTATTAAAAACCCTAGTAAAGGATAAATTCCTTATGAGATTACTATTAAATACGTTACTAGTAAGTAATAAAGAGTCTAAAGTAGAAGAAATACTAGTAAAAACTATAAGATCCTAATTAAAAGTAGTAAAAATAACGTAAATCTCCCTAAAACCTATACTGCAGACTATAAACCCTAAAGCTACATTTTAAATACTAAAGAAACTAGCTTACTATATTAACAAACGACTATAGGGTATTATATAGATTAATAAGATACCTAATAACCTCCTAAGTAATAACTATAGAAAAGCGTTAGGTGCTATTATTATCTATAGAATAACGATTTTTACTAAAATAAACGTAATTAAAGCTAACCTCTAGGATAGTACCTATTTATTCTTTAGTAGGTAGTTAAGAGACGATTTTTATACTATAGATAAAGACCTACTTATTAAATTCTATAAATTTCTTATAGAATAAGGAGTCTAGATCTTAAGAAGTAGTAATTCTAATATTATAGATAAGGTCTATAAACTTATTAACTATAAGGATTTCCTTATATAGAATAAGGAGATAATTAACTTAGTTATAAAAAAGTCTAGAAGCTTCTAAAAAAGAATTAAAGATAACGATTTCTATAATAAGATTACTAATAACTTTAATTTTTTATACCTATTAAACTATTAAAATAAAATACTATAAGATAACTAAAAGAGAACTATAAGCCTACTATAAAAACTATATAGGGAACATATAGATACCCTATTTATTAAGGAATCTTTATACCTTAACGTAGAATTTACGCTACTACTACCTAAGGAAAGTTACTAACCTAGTTGCTATATAAGCGCTATTACTATAAATCTCCCTATAATAACTAAAGATAGTAAAATTACAGCCTGTTAGATAACTAACCTTACTAAGCTATACTCTAATAATACTATATTAAAGTATAGCACTAGTCTTTATAAGACTATTAACTTAAAACTCTTTATCTTTATTAATCTTTATACGTAAGTAGGGATAAATTATAGTTAATATAGTGCTATAATTATAGTTATACTTACTAGTAAACTATAGGAGTATTACTTTACTACCCTTTATAAGTATACTAGTGATTTTAACGCATTAATAGTAGAGATTAAGGCTTAGTTTAAAGGGGATAAAGTCTACTAAGTCTATATAACTAAGCTCTACTATATTAACTTTAAGCTAGTTGCCTATAAGAACCCTAGTAAAAATAAGCTTAAAGTCCTTAACCTTCTTATTAATAAGGTAAACTTACTTATAAAATTAGTGAAATAATATAGACTTCTAAGTAATAAGGAGTATTATAATATATTAATTACTTATTACTAAGGTATTCCTAAGTGTGCTATAGTACTTCTTAATCTACTAGTAAAATATAATACGCTATATATATAACTTTATAATAGCGTAGGTAACGTAGTTATAATTTATAAAGCTAAGGCGTAGTATTACGCTAGCTAGACCTAAGAGGAAGATAGCTACTTCTAGGTTAACTATAAGTATAATAGTTATAATAGCTATTAGTTATAGTAATAGTAACGTAACTATACGTATAGTCTATATAAAAAACCCTATAAAAGAGGGAATTTTACTATAAAGAAGTGCTTTATTTATAGTAAGACTAGCTATTAGTTAACTAAGTATTTAATAGAAGAACGTAACGTATCCTTTTAGAAATATAAAAGCTAATATTTTATAGAGACTTTACTAGGATTTACTTAGTTTCTTACGAAATATAAAGGACTAAAGGCTACTACCTATAATAAGACTAAAGAGGAATATAAGAGTAGTAATAAGGATACTAGCCCTTATAGTAATAATACCTTTTTTATATCTATAACCTTCTATAGTAAAGAAGCAGTTAATAGCCCTAAAGTCTTTAAATAACTTTATAACTAGGCTACTCTCTATATAATTACTTATAACAACCTTCTCTACTATAGGCTTACTATAAAAAGTAATAGTAATAGTAAGGTATTTACCTTTAACAACTAGTATACTATAATAACCTTCTAAGGCATTATACCTAATACTAGCGCAGCCTATATATTAACTATAGGTTAATAGTAATATTACGCCTTCTATAAGCACCTTAATATAGAACTACTACTAAATATAACCTACGCTAGTAAAGCTAGTATTTACTTTAGTAGTAGTAAGAATTTTAAGTCCCTTAGAGCTATAAAAGTACTTATACTAATTAGTAAACTTACCTTTTACATTATAACCTTAGACATACTATTTCTCTTCTGCCTAAAAGATATAGATAATAATAGTATTAGATTTAATAATCTTACTAACTTACTTATTAAAGGTAAGATAGTTATACCTATTATTTATAAATAGGGTTACATATAGATACTTTTAGAACTACCTAAGTAAAGCGTAGTAAATTACTATTTAACTAATACTAAGCTATAGTAAATTCACTATAGATTTAGCTACCTATTAGTTTAGTAGCTTTATAAAGTGCTTTAGCGTACTAGTAAAATAGTAGAAATCTTATTAATTAAGGAGATTAATAAATTCTACTATTACTACTAGCTAAATATAAAGGCCTTAGGAAGGTTTAAATTCACCTTTTATAATAACTAAGAGTTTAACTATAAGATTCTTATAGATATAATATATCTTAATAGTAATAAGCTAGTACTTTATATTATTAATAAAGCTACTATATTTAATATAGTAAGGTTTCTACACTCTATTACTATAAAATATATATAGGAAGCACTATAAATATACTAAATTAACGTGTACTTTAGTCTACTAGATTAGATTATTACAGACGCTAGCCTTAACTTCCACGCAGCTAAGTTTAAGCGCGCTACCTAAGGGTTATCTATTAAAGTAAAGGAAATACCTATTAAAGCCTATTAGAGTATTAGTAAAGTTAAATAGTATTACGCTACTCTTTACTATACCTATAAAGTAATTTATAGTAAATTAGATATAAAACCTAAAGTTACACTTTAACTTATAGTAAAAGTAATTAATAACACTACTAGCCTAAATAGTCTTATCTCTACCCTTCTTATATTTAGTATATACCTCTATATTACTATTAATTCCCCCCTATTACCTATAACCTAGTAGTAAGTAGAAGCTATAAAGAAAGTAATAGAAGAAGTACGCTAAATCTATATAAAAAGATAAATTAATAAGGCGCTTACTATATAAAACAGCCTAAATACTATAGCTACTATAGCCCTCCTACTTTAATCCTTTATATACGTGTAGCGTAAGAAATATAGATAGAAAGGTCTATTTTAGCTTATTACTAATAATAGCTATACTTATACTATTAAACTTCCCTATAGCCTAAAAGACTTCTACGTTACTATTATAAAACCTTACTACATATAAGAGGAAGACTAAAAAAGCGCTATTAATAACGCTAATCTTTAACTAACTAATAAGCTGTAAGCGTAAGAAGTTATTACGCTAGGCCTCTAGCTATATAAAGAGGTTTATAATACTATTATAGTTACACTAGAATAACTACTATAAAGAGGTTATAGTAGGCTAAGAAAGAACCTTACTACCTTTATTACTAAGGTTTCCCCTAATATCTTTATTATTAGTTACGCCTTTCTTACTACTAAGGAGGTAAAAGACTACGCCTTTATAGTAAAATTACGTAAGGAAGGCGTTATTACTATACCTAGTAAGCTATTTATCTACTCTAACTCTATAGAGGTAAAAGGACTTAAGGACTATAGTGTATTTTATATAGTTATTTATAATAAAAAGGAATATAGAGGAATATAGATCTTTAAGTTATAAATAGTCTATAAAGTGAAAGGTAAAGAGGATTAACCCTATAAGAAGTTACGTCTTATAATTTAGGGGTATACTAATAATAGTAAGGCTGTAATTCTTATGTAGTTACTAACTATTTAGTAAATAGCTTAATAGCTACTACTTACCCTTACTTTATCTTTACTTTATAAAGGCTATATCCTTTAGCTACGTAATATTACCTAAGCGTATACCTAGTCTGCTACTAACCTTAACTGTGTGATTCTTACCTACCTGCCTATAGAAATACGCTACCTTTACCTACTAAATACTATTATAAAAGTTATAAGACTACTATATAGTATCCTAAAGGTAGAGACTTACTAGTAGGTAATATATAGCACCTATTATAAAAAGAATCTTTAGATAGATACGTTAACTTTTAACCCTTACCTACTTATTTCTTTTACTAATAATAAGAATTTTAAGTTAATTAGTATGTAGACTAATAATACTATTAGCCTTATAGATAAGGCTTTCTCTTACTATAAAGACGTTAAACTAAAGAAAGCTACTTTTATAGTAAAACTAAAGTAATTCCTTAATATTAGCTAAAATATTACCTTTAACGGTAGCGTGCTTTTACTTAGAACTAATAGTAAAATTACTCTCTACTAAAAGGGCTAAAGTAAGTAATTACAGCCTATTAACCCTAATTTACTATAAGCTCTTTAGTAATACGTTAAATAACACACACGTAAGGTATATATTATATTAATCTATTAGCCTAAGGCCTACTTTAACTACTTAGTTATAGCGTAACACTAATCCCCTATAGCTAAAAAGATTAAAGATCTTAATTACTATATTGTATGGTAAATAAGTAACCTTAACTATAGACTTTACTTTATACCTATTTACCTTATAACTATAAAACTATTTATCTTTATTAATAGATCCTTTATAAATAACTAGGATTTTATATCCTAACTTAGTTTTATTATTATCCTTATAAATAAAGAGGAGAGTAATAAACTAACTAGTAAAAACCCTAATAATAACAGTTACTTTACTATTAATAGTAATATTATCTACTTTAATTTAATAAAGTATAAAAGAGTTACCTATAGTATTTTTACTTCTAAGGTATACGTAATAGTTACTAAGGTAGATATTACCTACGCAGTAGAGACCACCCTTATAATAGTTATAGACTAACTTAAGATACTATAGATACCTATAGTTATTTATATAGATTTATACTCCCTTTATAAATACCTTATAAAACTTAGTACTACTAAGGAGAAGCGCTTTATAATTAATATAATAGCTTTCTGCTAGTTATATAAACGCTATAAGATCTATAAGATATAATAGATTTATAGTAGTAATAACCTAGCTAACGGATTTATAAAGTCATCGCCTAATAAGGCGCTAGAGGGGCTTATTACTAATAGAATAGTAAAGGTATAGATAAATAGATAGGTATTTTGTATATAACGATTTATAAGGGTAAGAGACCTTTGTTATTATCCCTTAAAAAAGGGGTATTTTATTAGTACTTTTGCTATAAGAGAAAGTTACTAGTGTTACGATGCTAAGCATCGCTAAACCCACTGGGTTTAACGGGTTTATCCCTAATAACTTACTACAGCTATTAGCTGTAGTTTAGCTATAGTATCTACTACAGCTAACGGTATATTTTACTACCTATTTAACTAGGCGGCCTATAATAGTTACACTTCTTAGTTACATATAATTAAACTAGAACCCCTTATTTATTACTTACCTATTAATACGTACAGTTAACTGTATTATAACCCCCTTATAATATACCTATAGTATTATCTAGATTTATACTATTAGTCTAGTACTTAGCTAGTAATTTTATAGTTAGAAAGGCAGATAGGAGGAGTAAAATAGATTAAGTAATAACTATAAGGATATAGGATTAATATTAATAGACTTATATAGACTAAAATAGATATACTAGAGGTAAAGAAATATAGTAGTATATAGATTATTCCTCTATATTTTCCTCCTCTTTTCCTATAACTATAGTGTCTTTTTTATCCTTAAGTATAGGTATCTTAGACTCCTAACTATTACCCTTAATAACCTATAAGTATCTATACTTCTAATAGGTTATACGCTTTTATAATAACTTAGTTATCTCTAATACCTTAGGTGTAAGCTTTTACTTAGCCTCTATCTTTAACCTTATTAATATAGATAGATTGTTATTAGGCTGCTAAAGCTTATCTAAAGGTAATATCTTCTTTATATTTTATTGCTTTTTTAAAACCTTTAGGGTTAGAGTTAGTGTATCTATACGTAATAGTAATATAACTAAGAGGCTATATATATCTTTCTCTAGAAGAATAGATGCTTTATTAAAGAATACGTTAAGTGTTTTTACTTTATATGTAGTACTTTAGAATTTGTAGATATTAGTTAGGTTTTTTAAATTAACGTGTATTACCTTCTAGTCTTGCTTAAGAAAGTGCTTCTCTATAGTAAACTTTAATAGGATTATTTGTATTATATTAGAATAATATGTATAGGGCGTTATTAAGAAGAAGGATAACGTTTTACTAAACTTCTTAAGCGATACTACACGTATATATATAGTAATAGGAACCCTATTAATTTTAGTCTTATTATATAAAGTAAGCTATAAATAAATACTAATTAAAATAGATAGGGAATTCTTTATTAGCTTTTTTATCTGTTAGATACTTAATTTATGTTAAAAAGAACCCTTTTAGGTAGCTTTAAGGAAATTCTTAGCTTTAGGTATAAATAGTGCTTCGGTTTTAACACTTATAGACAACTTAGGAGGTTATATATAGGAGGATACTTAGTTAATAGGGGTTTTAAAGTTATTAATAACCGTAAGGTTAATTTCGTCTAGCTTAGTAATATTAAAAAGATCTTAAGAATAAAATACATAAGTTGCCTACTTATAGACTAATTTAGCTAAAAAGTAGTTAAGTTTATAGTTATTAGGGTACTTTTATACTATTATAAAGTATTAGATGTAAAAGTAAGTAAGACCTTTTGCCTCTATATAATAGTGTATAGAATTTATTATAGTAGTATAATTTTGTAACAGCCCTCGCTTAATTAATCCTACTAATTTAATAATGTTATTTATGCTATAAGTAAATATTATATTGCGATAGAGGAGTGGCCCTATAAGCAAAAAGTGGCTTTTTTAGAATCCACTTGTGTTTTGAGGGAGTAAGCCCTGCGGACTGCCGTACCCAGGGGCGCCGGGCTCATCGCAAAACGCGACAAGAGACATGAAAATGGATAATCACTGCAATGGCGACGTTTACAAATGTCATCCAAGTATAACAGTGACAAGGCAAGGGAAGGTCATCC
>JASUDE010000143.1:29805-105993 GCA_034509685.1 Colletotrichum cereale
CCCCCCCCCCCCCCCCCCCCCCACGATTGTTGCATCCTTCGCCTACTCTGTCGTCCCGAACACTAATCACCGTGGCAGAACCGGGGGCTTTGCGAAAAGACTTCATGACAGATGGTAATAAAATGTAGAAAAAAGAAAAAGAAAAAGAAAAAGGCGTTGGTAGACAAAATCTCTACATGCGCCAGGCTTAGCAGGACAGACAGACATATGGTGGTTACAGCCGCAACAACCACAGCTACTTGGTATCTAGTAGAGTGTAGTTTTTTCTGATATCCACAACATAGCAAAGAGCGGTTTTCTTACCAGAAAGCACTTTTTTTCTATTTTCGTTCAAGACGGTAGAGAAACGGATCCCAAGTGGCTTACCCACGGCGTCCAGAGGCCATGGCGAAACTGCTGCCTAGTTGTGGCGCCGCTCGAAGGTCCAAATTAGGCAGGCCGTCCTACTCCGGGTCCAGGTTCCACAGTTGGAGTCTTTACTTGAACCTCACTCCCGGAGTGCTTCGTTTCCAAAAGCTCAATGAGCAGCATTTCAAAATCCCCCCTTCTCGCAAGACATGGCAAAGAGAACTCAGCTTCCCACAGAACTTTGGGATAAAGTCCTCGCCGAGTTCTTGAACATCAACCGTCATGTCGCGTACATGGTCATGCCCCTGTTCGAGGTGAACGCCGACGACTTGGCGACCCTGAAGGCGGCATCGCAGACTTGCCGGGCACTCCGCGCCGCCGCTTCGCCCCTTGTATGGAGACACCTCTGCCTGACACGGTACTATCGGCCCTCGCGCCCGACGACCCCACAGCTCATCGCCCTCGTCAGGCTCTGGCGCGAGCGACCCGAGATCGCGGCACACGTCCACACCCTCTTCCTGTCCGGGGAATCGCTCCCTTACGGCCCGCAAGTCGTCGCAGACGACGACGCCGCGTTCGTAGCAGGCGTTCTGCGGGAGCTGGGCGTTTCGGCGCCCCGGTGGCACGAAGCCTTCAACAACCTCGCCTTCGTCACAGCTCTTCTGGTCCTGATGGCTCGAAACGTCAGGGTCCTCGACCTGTGCGTCGGGGGCGACTTTTTCAGATGTGTCACAAGGCATATGTGATATAAGGCGTTAATTGCTGCCCGCAATTAACGGCGTCGTTTTTTTGCGATAGTTATGAGCCCAGTTCGCTTTACGAGCCTTGTGCCAGAATGGTTAAAGGCAAGTGTAGTTAGCGTCTGAGTGTCATAGACCCTGTGGGTTCGAGTCCCACAAACACCATGGACATCCCTTGATCACGGATCTGGGGGGGTCATGAGCTTCCCTGTCAACCCAGTGATCATGTAGGCAGTCAGACCACATAGATAGGATCTCTGCGATCTGGGGGGGTGTGTCACAAGGCATATGTGATATAAGGCGTTAATTGCTGCCCGCAATTAACGGCGTCGTTTTTTCGCGACAAGATGTATGCCCGGCCCGGGGGAGACGTCCGTCCGCCTGGAGCGTCTCACGCGCTTTCGGTGCCACCCGACCACGGGCAATTCCATAGCCGACATGGGCCCTCTACTGCGGCTCGCCCCGAACCTCAACGCGCTCGAGGTCTGGCCTGCTCACCTCGGCCAGGGAGACGTAGACTGGGGCGGAATCACCACGCTGAGTCTCACAAACGCCGACATCAGCGAAGCGGAGATGGCCAAAGTCATCAGGTCCTGTCGCGGGCTGAAGGAGTTTAGCTTTTCGCCAGACCAGACATGGGCCCCGAAGGAAATCACAGTAGCTCTCTCGGTGCACGCGAGCACCCTCAGAAAGCTGCATCTGGATTTTCAAACGCACGAGGACGATGGACTCTCCATGGGCTCGCTGGCCATGTTCACCAGCCTCGAGGAGCTTTCGCTTTGCCCGGGTGACATGGGGAGAGGGGCAAACTGTACCCTCCGGGTGCTGCCGCCGAGCCTGGAGCTCCTGAAGATCGGCGATTATCCCTACGAGTGCCGCGAAGAGATTGCTTCGCTGGCTGGCCGGATTCGGGCCGGAGGCCATCCCGGCCTCAAAGAGGTCTGGCTACCCGTCTGGGAGTGCGATAGCGACCACCCGGGGCCGTGCCGTGGCACGTATGTCGACGAGGATCACGGATATGAGAGCGGTATCGACGAGCACGGGTCTGACTGGGAATATCTCAGCGGTGATGAAGACGAGGCATGTGATGGCGGGAAAACGGTCCATGATCTTCGAGCGCTTCTTCTCGAGGCTGGCGTTTCTTGCACAATCAGGTAGCTACAAAGTACGAATTCGAAATCTGGCACGCACCGATTCATGCGCATCATCGGCGGCTGTTGACGGATCCCGGATGCGCCCGCGCAGTGAGATAGAGCTTGTACCCGGCGTCTTTGAGATGCCTTGCACCCCGGAGGCACCCGGCCGATCTTGGCGGTCTGTAGCGGAGGCGGAGGCGGAGGACCGGAGAAGTGCGGGGTCACGCGGTCCGGCTTTGTCTTCTGGGGCGTCATATGTCATCAGTGTCCACGCACCTGCCTTGGTTGGATAACGATGGTCTTGGAGGTGAAATTACCCCTATGCACACGGTCGAGTCCTTAACGCCCCGTCGAGCAGGGTGGCCTACCAGGGTGGCCAACCGTGTGCTTGGCACCACGCAATGTCTCAACAGTGGTAAAGCAACGCCGCTAGGTGCTTAATTCTGGCTTCGGATAAGGTGGCTAGCATGTCAGCTTCTGCAATCATACGTCGAGTGCACCTCGAATATGTCGTCACCGCTATATCCACTCCTTTTGAAACTAGCTAACGAGAAAGAGAAAAAGCTTGTCCATGTGCCCGGCCGAGGCAGGCTCACAGCAAACCCGTGAAAGTGTGAGGTCGAACGATCTTCGCAGCAAAAAAAAACAAAAACAAAGCAAGCCATAATGGGAGAAGAAACGCACCCTCGGCCTTAGTAACCCAGAAACTCAGCCTTACCTGGCAGCTGACCAAACGGGCTGTATGCTTCGGGGGTTCCCCAGCGGGTCGCTGGTCCTGTCTCGGAGAGTGTCTGCGTCAAGCACAGCCGCTACTGGAAGGCAATTGTGAGGCAAGACACCAATTCATCGGGGTTGGGTTACGTGCGAGAGTGAGGCGACGTCGGCACATCCCGGCTGGCTCAGCACAAAGGCTTCGTGAGAGGGGTCCGCGCCTTGATCCACGGTCGACTTCAACGTGACCAAGGTGTGGTGGAGAGGCAACCCCAACTATCCATCCAAGCCGAGCTGCGGATTTCAAATCTTGTTTGAAGCCCGTCGGGTAGTTCGCAGTGTTAGCTTCAGCCCAACGCTCGGCCGACAGGTCGACGGGGAGCAAGATGATTTAAACTCTGGTGGACCCGACCTTTGGCAGTTCTTTTCTGGCCTGGACTCAAAACTGTCCGATGACCACTGGCTCCGCTAGGCGTTACTTCGGGATGTTGGCGTTGCGCATGACTGTGATAACAAACCTACACGCGGCTCGATGGGGCTTACTCGGAAAAGTCAAGCGCCATTGGCCGCCATTGACCGCCATTGACCGCCATTGACCGACCTCCTGCGACAGGCGCCAAGGCAGTTGTGAGCAAGTGCCATGGCATGATGTTGCCAATTAAAGCAGAGTAGGTAGTGACGAAAGATTTGCTGACAGCAAAGCAGTCCTTGGCTTTCTTTGAAGATTGAGATGTGATGTTGCGTAGACACGCTTTGGTCTGTGCCCACTCGGTCCCGTCGAGAGAGGGGGGATATGGTTGCGCGCTGGGGACAAGAATAGGTAGTAAGCAGTAAGGCCGCTTCGCGGTTAAGTCCTCGACGCCTTTAGGTTCGAGACGAAACCTACCGCCGACCGGTCAGCTCGCGGTGACTGCAACGATGTTACAACCATGATGACTCTTTGACACAAGGTTTTGACTGACGAGGGCTGCAGTGGCCGGTGTTTGTCGGGACCATCTCCAAGAGACAATGACGTGCGCCGTGACGGGAGGTCGTTCCTAGTGGGTCCTATTTGTAGAAACACATCTAATGTTGTTCCAGCAGAGTCCCCGGACGGTTGGCACCAAGGGTCCCTTGTGACTGAGGTGTGCGGGGGCGGGGAGTTGGGAGGGAAAACCTCGCTCGTACTCAAATTATAATAGCTTAAAGACGACCATTGATCCTCACAGTGGCAAGAAGCGTTCGAAGGGGAACGTTGGCGGTCGTGCTAGGTGCTGAAGCGTCTTCAACATCTGCATCGATGCGCCGAGCGGCAACAAGGCACCATCTTGAATCAAGTCCCATCTTCCATGATTCCTGCTGTTGCTTCAACTCTCCTATTGGCCATGATGTTCATTGAACGTATGGGCGGTTTGCCTTTTCGCTCATACAGGGGCAACGGCCTGGTTCTGATCAAGATGACATTGGGCCGTCTAATGTGCAGAGGCTGATCGTGAACGGCGTTGATTGGAGGGAGTGAGAGGGATCCGAAGCCTTAGCAGGCTCCCAAAACCGGGTCTGTCACGCTTTTGGCAATTTCGAAGCCAATTTACACTTCATGTCTCAACGCTGCCTATTGGATTGAGGCTCGGTGCCATATTTGGAGCCGACTGGAAGGATCGCATGGTTGTCCGGCCCGTCCAGCTCGCGTGAGTTGATGTGGTGGTGCTGGAGAGTTGAGTCAAACCAAGGGGCGTGTGGTAGAGCAGGTGTGCTACTCCAGATGGACAGGGCCATCCCGGATTCCCCCCTCCCCCTCTTCTCCGGGTATGAGTTCATGAAACTTGGAGCTGGTCTCTGGCGAAAGGTCGGACGGAGGCGACGCCACGCATATGGTGCCTGAGTGTTTGTTTGGAACTGAATCGGTGTAACAGTGTTTGATGCGTTGCGACTCGTAGCCGTCGCAACTATATGCACACGGTGATACTTTGAGAGGAGATGTTTCGGTTGAACCATGTGTTTGTTTGCTGGCAGCGCTTTGTGCAACGACCGGACCCGCCCCGTCTCAACAATGGCGTGTTACTTGGTACGGGAGGAGGGGCGAGGTGTGGCGGGGGTGCGTCTGTGACCACATGGCAGGCAAAGGTGGTGTATTGGGCTGCATTCGAATAGGTAGGTACCTCGGGCAATCTGGTCGTGCTGGAGAATAAGAATGCGGGCGCAGGGAATGATGGATGCAGCTCGCAGCTTGCAGGCGACTAGGTACGATAGTCGCTTGCATTGTACACTACTAGCGAGGGTCGAACAAGCAAGGAGCACCTAGTGTCAGACCTGAGATGGCGGGAACGCGTCTGGGACTCTGGGTTCGTCGTCTCCTTGATTAGCGCCAGAAGACGGAGAGACAGAGAGGGCCAACTTTGAAAGGTGTTTGGGTATTCGTGCAGAGGTTCCGAGACAACAGGCTGTTCTGGCAATTCTGGAAGGTGTTTGGGTGCAGAGGCATCATGGTGACATGGAAGCGGTCGAGCTAAGGTGGTTCGGTCTCAGACTCATGCATCCAAGCGCTCGGCTGTGGGTTTGGTCTTGATGTCTGATCAGATGATGCCGGGGGTCCCGATCGAGCGTCCGACATTCTGCGATGAGACCCTTGGGTACGACACGGTGAGGTGAGCGAAACGGGCCGAAGAGGCTGCGAGTGACTGTTGCCCAATCATGTCGGTGGCCGAACATCAGAAGGGATGGCGGGGGACCGACGTCTGGGAAAGAGGCAAGCCGGTATGTCACTTTTTGCAGCCGAGAATATATTGGACGCAAGAGCTATACTGCGTAAGTTGCGTCCATGTAGTATCTAGTGTATCAGTCAGTAAGTAGCCAGGCATAGTACAGAGTAGTAGGCAACGACACACATGACGGGGTGACGGTCGTGGAGATTAGTGTCGACAGGGGAGGGGACTTTTTGCTAGCCTGGACGCCCCTTCTTCTTCTTCTTCTTCTTCTTTTTCCTCAGAGCTTGAGCCTCATGACACTTTTTGCCTAGCTTACATAGAAATGACAGACGGCCGTGCTCGGCGTCCTACCTTGGTGGAGACAAGTTTCTTGATTGTTGTGAAGGTGAGAACGTGGCCGGCGAGGCCGTCGGAGGACGGAGGGAAAGGCCGCAAAGTGGTGTCCGACACAGTTTACAGTTGCGGCAGAGTGTCGAGTCGTTATCGTCGTCGTTTGGTCAGGTTCGACCTTGGTGCCTGCCTGCCTGCCTTCTTTCCCGTCACACTCGGCGCTCTCGTGCACGGTGCAGGTGCAGGTGCAGGTGCAGGTGCAGGTGAGGTGCAGGTGGGGTCCGCAGATCGGACGAATGAAAGGAAGGCCCGAATCAGGGTCCGTGTTTGGAAAGTGGGTACGC
The DNA here is from genome assembly GCA_034509685.1 of Colletotrichum cereale. Taxonomy (NCBI): domain Eukaryota; kingdom Fungi; phylum Ascomycota; class Sordariomycetes; order Glomerellales; family Glomerellaceae; genus Colletotrichum; species Colletotrichum cereale. Next base: position 36,099 of record JASUDE010000143.1, read on the forward strand.
TATTACTCTCTCTCTCTCTCCCTCCCTCCCTTCACGCGCAACACCAAGAGCAAGACGAAAAGGCTCACCAGTGTCTGTAGTACCGGTAGCAAAGCCTCGCCGTTGGGAGCTATTCATCATCGTCCGCTGTCCGTCTTGTTCTACTTGGCGTCACCTGCTGACCCCGATTCAGGAGCCCGGATCATGTCCGACGCGCCAGAAGCGTACCCGCTGATTTGTGGAGGACACGTTGGCTCCCAAGCTACGAGACTCGAGACTCGAGCCTCTTCGTGCAGACAGGGGATCTATTGAGCCCGTAGCATGTACTACGTAGTAGACGATAATGGGGGCGGTACGTTTATATGTGGTTGATATCCACGATGCTCGACAAGGTATCCGTAGTAGGTACGGATAGTCTAATACCTACCTACACGTGTGGTTAGGTACTGAGGTACGGAGTACATACCACGCATGTTCGAGGTGCTGAGCCAGGGGCTTGGGTCGGGTCATGGATGTCGCCCGGCATGCCCACCTACCTGGCTGGCCTGCTGGATCGGGCTTAGATCAGAGTACGTACTTGGGTGAAGGTAAGCGCGCTAAGGCCCTGCCACAAGCGGCCCCCTCCTTTCTCTCTCTCTCTCTCTCTCTCTCGTGTCTGTCTCCCTTCCGTTTGGGACGGGGCGGGGGGAGGAGCTTTCGTCCTTGCTGTCTGCGCGCTTTGAATTTAGTCGCGATGGACGCGATCAATGATGATGAACATAATCATTGAAGATGAACATCTGTTAGGTTGGCCAAGCCCTCTACAACTCAAAATATCCCGAGAGTCTAAATGCTCACATGTGAAGACTGAATCCAAACCCGAACGACGACCAGCCCAGGATGATGGAAATTCGGGTCGCAGGGTGCTCGGCGCTCGTTCCTCTTCTTGACCCGTCATCCAATCTCCCCATACCGGGGGGGGGGAGGGGCGTCCCCTCTCCTCGGGGCATGTTATGTAGTACTAGCCGTTAGACCCAGAGCATTGGGAGCCGGTAGTGGTCTTGGGGGCGTCGGCCGCCCTGCTGGCTGTGACGACTGACTGCCGTCGAGTCCACTCTTTGGTTTTCTTTCCTTTTCCCTCCACCGCATCCATGTTACCGGGTGCAGTGCCGTCGGATTGCCCTGCCATTGCCCCAGGGAGCCGGAGTTCCCCTCCGAGTCTTTGGTTCCTCCTTTCGGCTCCAGCATCATCACGGCTGCTTTCCAAAGTTGGAATCGAGGACGACCTTGCCCAGACGCAGTCCATCTGCCAAGGCTCGACCCAAGCGCTTCGTTCCTGCGTCCTCCTCTTCTTCCCCTGCACGGCAGACAGGTTTATCGGGTAAGCCTCGAGCGGGAATATTGAGATGGCCATCTTGGCCTGCCTCGGAATAAACCCCCTGTATTCTCGGTCCAACACACCTTCAACAAGTCTACGTAGTAGCCCTCCTCGACGACGTCCACGACGACCTTTGCCTCGCTCTCAGGCCCCGCATCAGTCATCCCTTGCCCTCTTCAACACATCACAGGATTGCTGACTTTGGCCATGTGTGTGAGTAGGCACCCATCCATTCATATCCCACACACAAAAGACATCGCTCAGCCCCGAAATACGCTTTCTCCGACCATCCTTTGCACAGGCGCCCCGAAAACGTGCTGCAAGCACCCTAGCCACACGCATCCCTGACGACTCATTCCTCGTGGCCCTCGCCCATCCTTTCCCACCGTCTAGGTATTACCCTGGTCTCGCCAAGCCCTCTACTCCGTACGGATAGCCTCTCATCCTTTGTGCCACCACTCTCCTTGTTCCTCCACTACCTCCAGAGAAACTTGGGCCACGCTAGCTTGCCACTAGTAGTGCCGGCCATACGGTACACATCCTGCTTGGTCTGATACCCAACACCCACCACCGATTCCTTCCCGCATCCTTCCTGCATCCAAGCCGCCTTACATACATACCTACCCTACATCAGTTACTCCCGCCCATCCACCAACACTTCACGCGCTCAGCTCTCGTCGGCTTGCCCAGATACAGCTTCGTCGCCCACTTTGAGAGCTCAGTCACTACAGCTACACTCACTAGCTACCAGCCTGTGCGGCCCTACGCTGGAACGACGACCCCCTCTTCTTCTTCTTGCCCTTTTCGCCATCCCTCCATTAAGAAAGCCCCGGAAACTCTGCTTCACATCATCTTCTCACGCCTCACCGACCGAGCTGTGCTCTCTTCCCTTACGAACGACGCTTGTCGACGCTGACGACCCGGAGCCGTGAACGCATGTGGCAGCAGCTTCTCGCTGCTCTCGCCCTGTCTTTGCCTGGTTCTGATACCCGACCTCACGACACCTACACGCAACGTCGTTCCTGCTACTGCTAGCACTCACCATTTGAGACTGCTTTAGCACTCGCGCACTTGGCCTATCGTAGCCGCCACGGCACCCCTTCATCCGATCCTTAGCGCCGCTGTGGATGCCTTCATAATACAAGCCCTCCCGCCCCTCCTCGCGAGCTTCTCTCATTCTTTTCTCTGGCCCTCTCCTGGCGTATCCGGCATCTACAAGACTCGTCACCACCTCCGCTGTTGCCAGGCACAAACATGTTCGACCACTACGCAATAGGAACCCAGGTGCGCTCGGGTGCCGATGGCGCCAACGACGAGCTGCATCTATCACCGAGGCAGCGCCCACGAGAACTGCTCGAGTTGACTGACGCAGTCGCATCTTCCTCGGCTTGTGCTCCGCCCCTGAACCACGGCTCGCCCAACCCACCACAACCAATCGACAGTCTCGCTCATGAGCTCAGTAAGCAGACGTTGATTCCAGAAATACGTCAACCGAACACGCGGGTGCCAGCCACTGAGACATCGCCCTTCATTGTCGCTGATCTGTCGATGGCCGCTTTGGAGGTTGACGAGGATTGCAACATGGACCTCGCGGTAGACGAAATCAAGGAACACCAACCCGTTGCCGACTGGAAGAGAGCACGACGTCAGCGCTACAGCCGATTTGTCAACAACCCGAACAATACCCCCACCATAGAAGCCCGCGTGAAAGATATGATCTCACGAGAATCGTTGTGCAACGTCCATCCAGCCCCCGCCCTTCTGTCCCTGTCGTCAACTGTACCTACATATCCGCACCTACCCAAGATCGAGGCGGACGGCTTTCCCGAGACTGATCCATTGGCGAGTTGTTTGGAAGTGGACGAGGGCTTTTGCGACGAGAGTGAAGAGCTTTATCTCATGCAAAGAGCCTTGGTCGCCGACAAAGGAAGGTCGACGAGCAGCGTTTCTGATGCTATGCGGAAGTTCGGACCTTTGAGATTTAGGGGCTCGGCCGAAACGGCTCTTCGGTGCCAAAATGTTGTCAGACAGCGACCCAGGATGCGACGGCGGAAGGGGCCGGGACCAACTCAGGAGCCTCGACCGGCACAGAGGGCCTGAAGAGTCGGAATGGCGACGACGAGTTCTGGCACAACACATCAGCTTTCCTGTTCAAGCGTTGGGAGGTCATTTTCAGCGATATACCCCATGGGATCGGAGCATCTAATGACGGGCTTCGGCAACGGCGTTGATACCAAGGACGGTATCCGGTTGGATTTCAACAAAGTCAACAATATTCTTATTGCAGAAGCCCAAAAGGAGGGTTTGGCATCAAAAGGACTCCAGGCGCAGGAAGAAGTCCAACGGCGTTTTGTTCATGTCCGGCGTGACACGGGAGGGTTTGGCGTTCTGCTTTCTTACCCTGCGACAGGTCGCACCATTCGTCTTTGCTTTCTTCCCATTTTACCGTATCGAACCCTACTTTCGGGACCGCCATCAACAATCACGCACATGGACGGGGCGGAGGATGCTGCCGAGTCAGTCACGGCGGAAGCCCCGGACCCACGGCCGGGTGTCAGCCCCATAGCCTTCGGGGCTGCAGAAGGGAGGCGTCAATAATGTGTACTCGTGGCCAGAGGAAGACGCCTTTCAGTGGGGCGCATAATCTCGCCATCTTCCTTCAGACCATTGGTGAGGCGGAATGATCTTAGTGATTTAGAGATCTGCCCAAATCAACTATCCAGGCCTTCCGCGTCAGGAAGTGTCGCGGTATTCAACTACCAACGTTTCCAACTTGAGCTTTACTGATGACTAAGACCAAGATGATGCAGCAGCACATGGATGCTTTCAGAACCATGGTTCCCATGGGTGGTTGGGGAACCGCGTGCGACGCAACGGTTATTCCTCGCGAGCGTGGGATCCATTATGACCAAAGCGGGCTTTTGAAGGGGTGTTGGGGGGGGCATTCACACAAGAAATACAATGGACAACAACTCCATTCAGGATCAAGCGATCTCGTGTCATCCGTAAGATGTCACGCTTGCCGGACCATTTCGGCCCCCTCCCTCCTCACGCAAGTGTCGTGAGGGGAGGGGAAGACTACCGGTGCATTCCAGCCATCACCTGGCGAACACGCGCCACACTTGCACCATCTCACACGGCACAATCCACCCCGTCTCCAACCCATCGGCCAAGCAACTCACAATCAATGAGAAACTGGACGCCAAATTAGACTTTGGGGCGGCAACCTTCTCTAGGCAAGGTCAAGAGAAGAGGGCCACATGCAGTAGTAGCGTCTTCCGGGCAGTATCTCACTCACCAGCAGAGGTGACCTGTCCTGGCCGACAGAGCCAGTCCCAGCTGAAGCCTGGGCCAGTTGCCGGTCCGGCCGTGGGTAGCGCCGTTCCTTGCAGTTTGGCAGCGCCATTGCTCTGAGTCGGCCGCGCCCTTGCTTTTTTCCAAATATCTCCGTTTCCTTGTTTGTCGCTACTGCACCCCAGCATAACCAGTTCGTTCTATGTACTTTCACAATGGCACACCTCCCCCAGTGGAGCGAGCGTATATGGAAGGGATGGGGAAGCGGAAAGCCTACCCTAGGCCTTCGTATGCCCTCACACACCATGGAGGGGGAGGGGGGCTTATTGGCCAGGCTCAAGATGACATATATATATGCTCTGCCTGTGGCGCTTACCAAATAGCGGAAGCCTATTATCCACAACAGCGCATGAGGGAGTTGATCCAGCATGCGTGATATCAAGGTTCGGACAGTTGGGTCAATTGAAGCGCTTTGGTGGGCAGAGTAAATCCGCGCAAGTAGAGGTACTCGAGTGCCTGCAGGCGAGGTACGACAGTACATGTCTTTGTTTGTTCGTGGCAGCCCTTGGTGAGAGGGCGACGAGAGGGAGTGTTTCCTCGGGGTTTTCTTTTCTTGTTCAACGACGTTGCCGTGAAAGAAACGGGACTCGGGTTTCTTTGATGCCGCTGTCCCTCTCTCTCTCTATCTCTCTCCTATCTACCCCAGTTCTATCAGGTACAGGATGGGAGCTGGCCGCAGTGACTGGAATGCGGGTATGCTGTCGGGTCACTAGACGACGTGGGTTGCATTCCTTTGGCCATTCAGGCACAGGGCGTATCCCTCGCCGAAAGCACGGTGATCTCTGTGCTCCCAATTCCAGTGCTGGCCGTCTCCATGCTGCTTCCATTTCTCGTGCAATAGTTGCTGTGGCAGGATCAGAGACACGAGCCGGGCGGTATTTGTTGACTCTGGCCCCCTCCACCCCGATGCGGGCTTGTAACCATCGACGGTTTTCTTTTCCGTACAAGAATCCCATTCTTGGATGGTTATACCCCAGTTCTGTAGCCAGCTTTCTCTCACTCCTTTCCACTCCTTTGGCTGAAAACGAACATTGCAACATTTCCCACACATTCGTTTCCCACGGGCCCGTCCAGCACCACCACCTCTTGCTACTCGCAACCACGCCTCATAGCCGCGCAATAGACTGGACCCTCCCCGTTGACCTCAGCCTCCGCTTCTGCTACTACTACTACCACTACCACTACTACTACTACTGTTCCTGACCCTGGCCCCGGCCTTGGCTCTCTCGGTCGTTTGCGGAATCCAGGGACTGATAGACAGACCGAGACCGAGACAGAGACACAGAAGAGCATGACAGTGGCCGTCTCGCATTGGACGAGGAGCCCCGGCGCGAGTGTGAGTCTCAGCTCGCACCCGGCAGACTACAGCGACATGGCCTATCCGGAGATGCAGTTTTCAGTGGACTCGATGGACGAGGACAAAGGCGGCAGCGGGGGACAGTCTCACCTGCCATGGGGAGAAGCGACAGAGAGGATGGGCGGAGGAGGAGGAGGAGGGCCGGGCTCGGGTGCAGCCCACAACGACGCGCTCCTCTTCGAGGAATTCGTCGACCTCGAGAGGCTGTCGACCGCCGGGGGTGACGAGGTCCCTCCGTCCTCCCTACCCGACTCGTTCTTCTTCAATATGCCACTCCCCGCCCATGGCTCCGCGTCCACGACAAGCGCATCGGACGATCTGGACGACCTACTAAGTTGCCACTCGCAGCCGCTCGTGGAAGCTAGGACTAGCGCGGCAGCAGGTCCCGCTGCCACAGTAGTGCCATCATCAGCAGCCGCTAGAGTAGCGGCGGTGACCGCAGACGCCGTGGTATCGTCTGCTGTGGGCGTCCCCGGGCCCCAGTCTTCGTGGTCGATCGACCGCAGGCAAGGACAAAGGAAGGCTTCGACCTATCCGGACACAGCTCACGCTGGCGGGCCCGAGTCGATCTCTGACTCTGAGCTCCTCCGCCTGGAAGGCATATCGTTGAAAGCGTCGCCATCTCGCGCTCCATCTGTCGTCGTTTCCCATCCTCCTACTCCTCTTCCCCAAGCTTCGTCCGCTACCAGCAGCAGCTCCAACCTCCACGTCGCCGGCAGCAGCAACAACAACAACCAGAACCAGAGCAATCCTAGCAGAAGCAGCAGCAGCACCACCTCCACCACCACCACCACCACCACCACTAACAACGGTGGTCGTAGGCCGAGTAACTTCTTCAAAGTCGTCGCGTCCAAACTGCAGCAGAAAGCTGCGTCCGTACGCCATAAACAGCCCAACATGTCTTCCGTCGTCGCCCTCGACAGCAGGGGACCCCTTTCGCCCAACGTCTCGCCTCGTAAAGCCTTCAAGCTCCGCCCCGAGCAGCTCGGCCTTGGCGGCCCCCCGTCGGCAAGACTGCCCCTCTCCCCTCCCAACAGTGCCACCATCCCCCAAGACCTGGCTTCCACATCATCGACCGGACCCAACGGCATGCCATTTTGTGGTGGTTACGTTGAGGATCCTTTCTTCGACGCTGGCGTTGCCGGAGGTCACGTACCAATGTTCCGTCGCAGCGACCCTACCACACCCATGGACACTCCCGTCCTCGATGACAAGAGCGGCATGTTCTACCACCACCAGCATATGAGCTCCGGCAACGTTGCCAACTCGAGCAAGGCCACTTGGCCCATGGCCACGACAACTCCCCAGACCGACTCCCACGTCGCCTGGTCCAATGCCTATGCCAGCGACGGCCTCGACAACCAGTGGTGGGACGGGGGCCACATGGACTTGTCGTCCAACTCGCAGTTCCAAGCACAGAACGCCCGCAACGCCACGTTCAACCTCGCCATGCAAACACAACACAACGATCTGGCATACGAGTACAACAACATGGCCGCCGGTCACGAGATGACCGGGCTCATGATCCACATGCCTCAGCCCCGGACCACATCGTCACCGGTCATACACTACCAGCCCCAACAGCAACAACAACAACAACAACAGCAGCAGCAGCAGCAGCAGCAGCAACAGCTTCATCACCAGCAACACCCTTTGCAGATGACTGAACGCCGGCCTCGCATGCCCCGCGCCCCCTCGGCGGGTGCCCGGCACATGTGCCTATCGACGCCGATGCGCAAGACGCGCAACCCGAGCCGCACACGCCAACCCAGCCGCGACTCTTCAACGTCGCCCACACCCACGAACCGGTCTCGCCATAGCAGCGGCGGCTCGCTCTCCAGCATCGGAGGGGGCGCAGCGCTGAGCGCGAGCGTCAAGAAGCGTCGGTCGTGGTCGAGGCGCGAGAGCATGCGCACGCCCTCGATCGGAAGCGGTCTCGGCGGTGCGCCAGAGGGTGTGGGCTTCGTCAACTTCACGCCCAGCGACAAGAACATCCTCATGACGGGGGTGGCGCCCAGCGGGAGCTCCAAGACCAAGGCACGCCGCGAGAAGGAGGCGATGGAGAAGCGGCGGAGGCTAAGCGAGGCGGCTATCAAGGCCGTCAAGGCCGCGGGCGGGGACGTGGACAAGCTGGTCGAGGAAGGGTTCGTCTTCTGAGCTGGGGGTATGTCCGTTTTCCCTCTTTTGGTTCGTGGCAGCGGGGGCTTTCTTGGGCTTGCAGAAACATGGGAATGGGAGCGCTTTGGGAGTTTTTCTTTTCAAATTCTTTTTTCCACCGGTCAGGACAGGCTTTGGGGGCCAAGGAGATATCTGGCGTTTATGACGGGATCACCAATGTACGCGAAGGATCCGCGACTTTCCTTGATTTCTGTTTTTTTCTTCTTCTTCTCTTCTCTTCTCTTCTACTACTACCGAACGGCATGGGGGAGCGCGAGCTCCGGAATGACCGTCTTTGCGGGTTCATCGTCGATGGACCCGCCACAACTCTCTTCTTTCACAACAACCAAAACAGTATACCTACATACTAACTAGTTAATCTCGGTTATTTTTCCCTTGAGTCGGAGAGCAACCCAAAATCACAGGCTGAAACCCAGGGTATGAGATACGGAGGGGGGGTTGGATATTGGATATCCTAACAGACAGAGCAGAACCAATATCTAAAAAAATTTAACATATTCACACAAATCGTTTCCAGAGAGAGAGAGAGAGAGAGAGAGAGAGAGAGAGAGAGAGATCTATGGCAACACAAATCAAGCGTGAGTATGGATGGGATTCGCTCCCCCCTACTCTACGCAAAACATCAACATCAACAATAACAACAACAACAACATCATCATCATCATCATCATCAGTCAGCGACACCAGCCCATGGAACCACCGGCGCGCATTACGGTTGCTTCGGCGAATTGAACGCCTCGCGCAGCCCTTGCCAGATCCCAGCCCAGAGGGTCGGGGCCGCCTCCCTCGTCGTGGGGTCGTGGGCTCGTGGTCGTGGTCGCGGCTACGTTGCGTCCGTCGTCCGGACCAGCTGTTAGCCGATCTACACCCCAAGGCCTAAAGGGACGATCGGGGAGGGAGGAGGAGTAGGGCAGCCTCCCTCGCCGCCCCTCCTGTCCTGTCCTGTCCGTGCGATACCGCCCCATCCGTGCGTGTTTGCCTGCCCCTCGACCGGGACGACTGACTTGCCACTAGAGGAGGTGGAGGGGGGGGGAACAGGAGGAGGAGGATGAGCCTCTCGGGAGCCAACACAGACCATCATCCGACGAAGATGGGGCCCGGAAGGAAGCGCAGCTGCCATGAAGGAAACCTCACCGTCGTATTCAAAGGCCCAGCCAGACCCAAGAGCGCGGCTTACGGCTTGTGAAGGCACCTGGGGACTGAAGGAGGGGGGGGGTGGTTGCGCGGGCTGGACTGCGCCAAGTTTGTTTTTGTAATCCAACATTGGCCGCAAACAGATAGCTTTCCTGACCCTTCGTCCTTATCCCATCATTCAACCTTCAGCCAGAAAGCCAGTCTCCCCCCTCTCACCGAGATCCACCGCTAAGCCTTACATCGCTCTCTCGCCCCCCTCCCCGTCTGCTGTGCCATCCATCCGCACTCCACGACGCCTCGCCTCGGACTCTTCGCGACTGGGGATGTGGATTGCCGGCACCGTCCATATCGAATCCCAACGACGGGGAGGTGGGGGGGATGAGGGATGAGGGAGCGGCGGCGTCTCCATGCCCACCTCACTTGCAAAGGCCAAAGGGAAAACCAAACCAAACAGCCACAAGCTCGAGACTGTCAGTCGTCTGCCTGCCTGCCTGCCTGCCCGCCCGGCCACTTGGTGAGACTAGTGCAAGCCCCCCCCCCCTTCCGGAAACGTTGGCCCATCTGTCCATACACGGCCCTATCGTAGCCGCCAACACCCCCCCCCATCCAACGCTCGCTACTCAACCTGAATGCAGGCACCGCCAACATCCCCGGCGGAAGTAGACAGGAGAGGTAGCCCTGCGAGAGGTCCGGCCACTGTGAGCCTTGTCTCGGTCGCAGCATCCGAGGGATCGAGACCTTTTTCCGAGAGACGCGGGGCTCTTACCCGCGCAGCCTCGAAACCTCGCGACTCTGTCATGGCCTTGCGCCCCTGCCTGGCGGGCTGAGTAAGGGAGCAAGACAAGGGCTGGCAAGAGTCTTGGACGACGTCAAAGAGGTCGCGCAAGGCCGAGGCCATCGGCCAAGCGTTGGCGGACTACGTTCCGTTGACGATGTCTCAACTGCATCGGCCAACTCGGGCAGAGATGTGCAGGCAGGATGCATGACACATGGCATCCTCATGAATCAACATACGTACGCCCTCGATATCGTCGTCATAAACCCTCCGGGGAAGATGGACCGGGCAGGGTGGCCATCGATACCCACCCACTTCGACAGTCTCTTCTCCCGACAAGCCTCGTGGTATCTGCAGTCATCACCGTTATTCATTCTGTCGATTCTGGCTGACATTACTCGGTCGTGCGTAATGGTTCAACAAGGATCAACACCTAACAAAACATCATGATATCTGACTTGTCTGCCAGCCGCCTACCCCTCGGCCATAGCAGAATTTCTGCACGGAAGGGGTAAAGCTGTCTCACCGTCGGGCTCGATATGGTCAAGTGCCAACCATGCCTCGTTTCTTGGCCAATGGCATTTTTCCAAAGACGGCTCTGGTCGACTGGCTGACTGACTAGCTCCAGCACGAGTACCTCCAACTCCCACTCCAAGGGCCAAAGAGGACCAGTGGGTGGGAGCCTCTCTACCACGACCCAATCCGGACGGGACCAGACTTTCCATGTCGTCGTTTCTCGGCCAGCCCAGTGTGTCTCACTCCGGGACCTGCATTTCCGAGCCGCTGCTCTTCATGCCTAGCCTATCAGACCTATCGAGTCGGTAATGGCCAGGGCAGGCAAACTCCGGGGCGGGCTGCCATTTCAGGTTACCCACCTAGTTTGGCTCATGGCAGCCATTCTATATCGGGCAGAACCCCCGCGTCCGCCCTCAGCCCCCGCCGTCATTCCAGCTGCCGGCCTACACCGCCGTGGAGACAGGTTGTGGCAGAGTAGGTAGCCCGTATGTTACCCCGTACGCTATCCCCTTTGTTCACCTTCAGCCCGACTGAGGCGTCCGCCATGCACACGAGCCACAGTTTGTTTCTCCAACTCGCTCACCTTGCTGACAATTCGTCAAGTGCCGACTTGGTCTGACAAACGCGACTTCGCTGCGCGAGGTCCCGCGGCTTGACCGGACCTCGAGATGACCGTTGTTCCCCGATCAGAATGTCCGTGACATGCAGGACACTCAGGCCGTGGGCCCAGACGTCAAGCGGGGTCCTCCCGCCACGCGGCTCTTGTCGTTAGTCTGCGCGCCTCGTCGACAACACCTATCTAATGGCCCATGGTCGAACGATATCGTGGCCGTCGAGTTGCCCTATCAGCAACCAAGAAACAGCCCCGGGGGGGCCTCCGGGGCAGAGAGATGAAGCAACGAAGGCCCGGGAATCCGATGCTCATGCTAGCCAGCGGCCGCCAGGAGGGGGGTGGTGAGCCACCAAGTACCCTGACCAACCTGGATGGCCGGCTAGGAATCTTGAGAAACCTACATGGACCCTCCAAAGGGGAATCCACAAACTGGTCAGCTATCCCACGGCGCCCGTCGAGCGACACGGTCTCGAACCCAATCCAAAGCCGGCCCCCGTAACAACCGACTCATATCAGACATTCAGTGAAGCGAGGTGATCAAACACGTCTTGCCCTGATGTGAGAGCGTCTTGGGGGCAGGAAACACCAAGTAAGCACTCTCTGATGGGCCAGTCCCGCCATCATCTCTCCAACTGCCGAGACACGCCACAGTTGTGCCAGTACACACTCGCTGTCACTGTTGCTCAAAAGGGACAGCTTCAGCCCCCCGAGACGCCAAAGAAAGCGAGCCTGGACAAGCCGCTTTCCGGGTTCTGGGCCATCTTCCCTAGTCCTACACGTAACGCCTCAGGACACATCCACACGACTCGGACGACGGCAAACCACCGCGCCACAAGTCTTGCCTCGCAAGACGACCCCCCGCCGTGCCCGAGGGACTGCGGAGGGTGGACCAGCCGTCGTGTCATGCCTCCCCATCGCCGGCCGCGCGATGCTTTCTCAATATTTCCCGCCTTACACCCCCCATGTCTAGGAAACGAGCTCACGGGCGTAGACTTCTGAGCGCCCTCCCAACTGGCTGTGGGGAACCTCTCCTCCCTACCATCATTAAGCTTTCTCAAGCTGCTCTCTCTCTCTCTGTTTCTCTCTCTGTTTCTCTCTCTCTCTCACGCCCTTGAGTGTAAAGAGCCACTCCCTCTCGCCTAGTGCTTCCGAGTTGGAAATAGCGCCGTCGTGTTCCGCGCACTTGCCTACACCCCCATCTAGCACAGCCCTCGAAAGCCAAGGGATACTTGCGCGGCCAAGGAGGCTGTCTTCCTTCTCAACGTCGCGATGCCAAGATACAACGATGACCGACCATCTCACCTGTCCTGCATCATCCGACGATCAAAACTGGACTCCGTGAGGTCAGGATGACCCGGCATCGTCAAGAGGTCTCGACGGCGAGGGTCCCACCTCAGTCATCCATCCGCCTCCATTACGAACCGTTCGGTTTCCATCGGTGTTCCCCTCCCTCTCTCTCTCTCTCTCCGCCCCCTCTTTCTTCTCTCTTCCCTTTCCTTCGGCTTCTTGCGCATGAGGCCGAACCACGAGACAGCCGCTTTCCTATCCATCACTGATCGATGACCGTTACACCGACAAAGAAGAGGCAGAGCCGTCTGTCTGCCCGCTTCCGGATCCGTGTTAGCCCGGCAATATGTCTCACTGGTCGACAGGCAAACCTCCGGTGCCTGCTCCGCCTTGCTCCATCCCGCCCACCCTACCTCTCCTCCCTCCAAACCCCATTTCCTCCCCACTGCACCATTCCACACCACCCCCACCTCCATCTCCTCATTCCGGACCGAATACCGCACCTTGGGCCCCCTCCGGTACGTCCGTATCATCCAGGTCGATCACCCCATCCACGGCCAGGTCCCCTCCCCGTCTAGGGACGGTCCAGAACGGCCGCCTATTTTAACTTTCCTCACCGGCCGGATTTCGACCTAGCATCGGCCGAGTGAGGCCTCCCCTCCTTACACCCTTTCCCCATCCCTTTCGACACGGTTAGGGAAAATAGGATGCTCAGGGAAGCTGGAGCCAGGCTTCCGCCTAGGTAATCGGTCCTCGCGGGGGACACGATGTCGTATATCGCTGCAGCGGCCGGCAACAAGGTTCAGGCTCAGGGTGCCAGTCTAACCCTCTCTCCACGGGGTTGAGCTGGGTAGGTAGGCCGAGCTCTGCTTACCTGCCCGCCACATACTACGAAGTCTCTTAAAGACGTCCCCCGACGCCGCAGACGAGGGTCCAGCTGCTCTGTGCACCACGCAACGGCCGAGGAGGAACAAAGACCCGCCTTCCCTTGGCTCCCCTTTCCTTTTCGTTTTCTTTTGGTCGGCGACGCATGGCTCTCCATGGTAGATGCAGGGTGCGACTGTTGATGAATGAACCAGACTGCTTCCTATCACCTGCTGCTCCCTTTCGGCTGTTGTTGTGGATCATTTGTTCAACGGCCGAGGACAATGCCACGACAGACTGGGCGGCCTGTACTGATTGCTGCCCTGCCCTGCCCTGCATGGCCCAGCATGCCCGCTCACAGCCAGCCACAGGTGATGTGTTTGCCAAAGGTGTGGTCTTTTGCTTCAACCAAACTTTTTTCTCTCTCTCGAGTCGGAGACTGTTCCTTTGTTGGTCCATTCGTCCGTACAGCTCTTGTACCAACCCCCCTTTCTTCCCGTGTCAAGATGGTATTCTAGTTGCAATGGTCTCTCTCTCAAAGACTGTCCTGTGCCGGTCTGGACTGTTTTGACTTGGGACAAGGCATATGCGTTTTGATAACAGAGTTCATTAACTATTTTTGGTGTGGATTTTTGGCTTTTGTTTCTCCTTGTCAAGGGACATGAGAAATATATCCATGCACGATGCACGTCTTCTTCATCCCCAGTTGCCACACAAAGGGGGCCCTTCTGAACCCCTTGTTCCGTCCTGTCCCCCCCACCAATCCAATGTCATGCTGCTGCCGCTGCTCTGCTGATGAGGATCCTTTCTCCACCATCCGCAGCAATATCTACAAAGTGAGAATCCCAGTCCAGCGTGGCAACCGCCTCAGTAGGCGTGACTGGCAGCCCCGTATAAGCAACAATCAACGCCGTGATCTCGGGACGCCATCCTCGGTGCCAAAGACAAGAGTGTAAAATGGAAGGGAATGATGACACAAGGAAAAGAAGAAAAAAAGTTTCTGCCATGCCGTCCATGGTGTGATGTGATGCTCGTCATAACTCAATATAGGGCCCATCTCTCCTCCTCACGCCTGGCAATTCATTACTGGAACGGGCCGCGTCGAGTCCATGTGAGCAAACTTCTCATGAACTTCAGAGAGTACCCAGAAAGTTAGAAACGGCAAGGTCGCCACCACGGACACGTGTGGTGTTGCGGCAAGTTCACTTCTAGGCCGTGCAGCATCTTCCGTGAAAACGGTTTATCATCATGGTAAGTCATATCTAGTTCTCATAACCGGCACCTCGCTGCCATGGGCTGTTGGAGAGTTAGTTGTCGGCATGCTTTGTTTCTCATTTCAGGGGGCTCTTACCTGACGTTGTTCTGTGACCTCAACTGTCCAGGGCTGGAGTTGTTTTGTTGTCTTTGCTGGCTGGGGTTACCATTGGCAGCGAGTGTTGAGGCAGAGCCGTTGTACGGACTCGGCGTCCTCATCGGGGCCTGTCCGTGAGGGTGGCGGTTATCGACCGGGAATAGAGGCGTCGAGGGGTCCACTGGAGAGTGGATGTGTTGGCCGTTGGGGCCGCCGGGTCGCTGCATGGATTGTTGAGACTGTGATGCTGACTGGGCAGTCGACTGCGGCACAGGAACACCGGACGGGTCAACGCGGCGACGCATGGATTCGGACGAAATAGAGTCGTTGTCGTCGTCGAGGTCGAGGCCCTTGTTGTAGTGGGCCTTGTCGCCCCGGGCGGTGGCAGCTAGAGCATCCAGCTCAGTTGTCGTGTTGAGCTGGGTCTGCGACTTCATGAAAGAGGCGCGGTCGTCGGCCATGAACTGGTAGCGGGCGTCAGGGTTCTTGCGGAAGTAGATCAATGTGCTACTGACGATAACAAGCAGCAAGAGGATCAGGGCAAAGGCCGCGTTGGCGATGAACAGCACCACTCCGACGATACCGTTGACCAAGGCGGGAGCGCCGAAGACGTCCGAGAAGATGAGCAGGAAAATGGAGTTGAGGAAGTTCATGACGCAGATGGCAATGTTGAAAGAGTTGGTGCTCTTGTCCATCCAGGGGCGAAGGACGCTGGCGGCGATGAGAGCGGCAGCCTCGATGATGACGAAAGCAATGGCTTGAACGGTTCCACTACGCTGGGCAAAGGCAACGAACATGCCCTTGACGATCGTGTAGCCAAGCATGGGCACAATAAAGTAGTAGGCCGAGGCGCGGAACTGGACGTAGAGAAAACCCCACTTGTTCAGGGCCTGGGGGTCCGAGAACAGAATGTAGGCAGGGTTGCGGTGCATGGCGACGGAGCGGCGGGCGATACGGATGACCTTGAAAGAGGCCCAGCCAAGGGTGAGGGCCATGCCGAAGAGGAAGAAAACGGCGAGAACGACTTCGGCGGCGGAGTCGACCTGGGTAAACTCCCAAAGGCAGAGGATCGTCATCTGAGGGAATCCGATCAAGGTCATGCGGAAGAGGATGCCCTTCAGGACGGTGAACCACCCGTTGCGGAACTCAAGGAACTTCTCGCTCTTCATCCACTTCTGTCGAACAGCCAACTCACAGAATCCCTTGAAGGCGGCGACGCCAAGGACGGTGAAGATGACGAAGACGCAGAAGAAGGCCAGGCCGGTCATGAAGAGGTTGGTGGACTCGATCTTGGCGCGGAAGGCGACTCGCTGAATACCGAAGACGATGAAGCTGCCGGAAGACAGTTGGATATTGGCCCTCTTGGCAACGATGGAAACACCAGATTCAATGCCACGCCTGGCCAATCTGGCAGCGGAGAGGGCCCAATCGAGAGAACGCTTCTCGACCTGGACGGAGGTGGTCGTCAAAGAGTTGAGGAGGGTAGACGGAGTTCCACCTGTGGCTCGCTGGTACCAAGTGAAGATATCCTGCATGAACTGGACGCGAATGATTCCCATGGACCAAACAAAGTCCTGAGTCCACGACTGAACGATGGGGGGCAGGTGAACACCGGTCAGACCCACAATGGCCTGAGACTGGAAGTAGCCAAAGAGTGACAGAGTGTTGGCGGCAACGTGGGCGGCGGTGTTGGTGTGGCCGAGGCCGGAGATGACAGCGGACGAGATCAAACCCAAGCCGGCGATGATGGCGGTAGCCCACTTGACTCCAATCAGATCGACAGTCTTTCCGTTCGAGATGTCGGCCTCGACACAAGCGACACTCTGGTCAGTACCGGTCAAGTTGACAAAGACGCGGACGGTGGCGTCGAGGTCGGGGATGTTGTAGGCAATGCCGGGAATCTGGCCAACGGCCTCCTCGCCAACGGGAAGGTTGAAGTTCATGGTGATCTTTCCAGCAGTCATGGGGCACAGGCCGGCGAGGTTGATGCTGCAAGGGTCAACGGTGCGCCTCAAGAACTCGTAACCGTAGGCCGAGATGGAGACATCGAAGACGATGCTGCCCTGGACGGAGGAGACAGCGACGATGTTGATGGCGGCACTGCCGTTGGCAGGGGTGAAGATGACGTTGAACAAACTGGCCGTGAAACTGGAATCATCCTGGCACGTGTTGAGTGAGTTTGACTGCAGCAACTGCTCAGCGGCCAGGACGGGAGTGGTGAGGTAGGCGGCTATAGAGCCGAGCAAAAGCAGCGGCTTTGCGAATGACAACCGCATGGTGGGCGATTAGTCGTCGTTGACGTCCGAGTGAGTGGTCCGATCGAGGGAGATTGGGGGGTTGGTCGTCGGGATTGGAGGGTCGGAAGCGAAGAGTCCGGGAAGAAGTTCGAAGCCGTCTAGGTCGAGATACTCATAGGTTCCGGGGTCGTTCCAGACGGGGGAGATGTTTGTGACAGAAAAGAAGTAGAAGAGGTGAATGAGAGCGAAGGGGCTGTTGATGCGGTCGAGTGACTAGTCTCTCGGGCGATGATGGGACGCAAGGAGGTGGCGTTTTCGTGGCAGGGGAAGGAGTTGCTAGCGAAGGTTATCTGCCAACGATTGTCTAGTTGGCGTAGGTAGTGCGAATTGTTGAGTGCCGGCCACAAAAGCAGAAGACGAAGCGAACGGTCGAGGATTTGGGTAGGGCGTCCCTCTCAAAGGCGCCGGTGACAAGCGTGGATTCGTATCGTCGTCGAGGGGTTCGCTCGATCGGTTCGTTGCGTTGTCGAGGGCGGGGTGTCGAAGAGGGAAGGCGGGTGTAGTGGGTTTTGTTGGTTTTGTTGTTTTGTTGCAGGAGGAATAAGGAAATGAGAAATGGAAGGGAGGGAAAGGGAAGAAGGAGCAGATCGCCAAGCAAAATGGTGCACGGGGGAAGGAGGAGTGATGAAAGGAGGCGTGTGGCCCGGTCGAGTCCAGTGGATGGGTGGGTGGATGGCTTGCTGCAAGGTAGTTCGGATTTCAGGGAAAGCCCAAAATACGGGGAGGGGGGTGATGGTGGCCCTTCTGTGCCAGTAGTGTACGGATACACTATGCCGTCTGAGGGCGCAAGAGCAAGAATCCAGTTGACTGGTGTGTGGGCTGTGGATCATGAACCTTGGATACATACAGCCAGAGACAGGGGTAACGACGGCACGCCGGGTATTCGTACGGGGTGGTGCCGGCAAAGTCGTGGGCTGCGTAAGGGTTAATTTCCTTCCTGGGGCGGGTTCACGGATGCGTGTGGATGCGCGGACGGGATGTGAGAGATGGCGTTGGCAAGGCCTGTGGGTAAGCAGATACGTACCTACTGTTCGCACTAATGGAATATATAGTTACATACCTTTGCTATACCAGTACGTGTATACGGTAGTGCACTAGACCGCATGGGACGGTTGGGTACCTACATACTGTACACAGTACTATGTACGTACATAGTAGTGCCTGGGGAATGCGTGCCCAATGGGACGAGCAAGAGGTACTTACTGATACGCATGCCTTGGCGAGGCTGGAGGCACGCGATCCGGCAACAGCGGGGGTACGTTGGGCTACGGGCAGATCCGCACGCAATTGCAAGTACCGCTGCCGTACACCCGCTCCCAGGGCTCGACTCAGCTCGTATGGCTGCTAACAGAAATACGGAGGCTTGGCGCGTGATCACGCCCGGGAGCGGGCCAGACGAGCCGACACCACACCACACCTGTGCAAGTACTTACTACTGAGTAATTAGTAGCAGTTTACGACGACGCAAGAGGGAGAGGTGCGCCTGTACGAATCAGCCTGTCTAATCTACTTCGTACCTAGACACGCATGCTCGGCCAACACAACACGAGGCACGCCTGCTGGGCGCTCACTAAGTAAGGGACGAACAAGCCAGCCATCTTCCCCTACCTCTACATCTCTCCGGCGACCGCGGGCGAACAATGGCCTGTGGACCGGTTTGATGATGCTCTCTGTCCTCCTCGCCCCCCGACCATCCTCCCCCATATTCCTGCCAACATGCCCGATACGCCAAACGACATCAGCGCACGGCAACGCGGAGGGGATCATCGGACCATGGCGGACTCCCGCAATCATAGCGTCACTCAAACCTGCAGTGCATCCGTACCGCCATCCGAATTCTCCCTCTCTGTCTCTCAGCGTGTCTGCACGTCTTGTCTGAAAGTCTGCATGCACTGCTGGCCAAGGCCACCAAGGTCCGTCAGTTCATTCATCCTCACACTTACACGCATGCATGGCCGTCCCATCTTTCTTCCCGCCTTCCGTCTTTTCCTGTTTGCTGTTTGTTCTTCTCACTTTCCTATTTTGTGCCTCTAAGCTCTACGCAATAAGCGGGAGGTGGGTACTGCTTGGCTGACTGACTGAAGGATTGATGAATTGACTCGCCCTGTCCAAAACCTTGATGACCCTCCCCTGCCCCCCCTGTCGCATTGGACTTCCTGCTCTGGCTTGTCGTCATCGCCCTCCCAACCTCTCTCCCTCTCCCTTCCTCTCGCCGCCGAGCTCGTAATTGCTTGATTCACCTGTTGTCGGCGACAGCCTACGACTACAGGTCCCGGGCCCTCCAAAGACGAGAGACCCCCAAGACTCGCACAATCAAGCTCTCTAGAGACCACACAGCGCCCGAGGAGGTGCCGCTAGCATGTTCCCTCTCCTGCTTTTCGGCTCACGCACCTCCGCGACGTGGAGTGTTTGAGTGCCTAGCCTCCGACAACAAGAGAGACCAAGAGACAGCCCAGCAGCCACTAGACTCGGCCGGCGGGGAAAGTCCAACCCACCCTTCTTTTCATTTCAATCACTGATTCTCCCGTCGTCGTGACACTCTTGCACTGCCACACCTACTCTCCCCAAAAGGGCGACAGGTCTAGGATCTAGCGAGCACGCATACGTGTGCATAGCTACAGCAAACCATGTCTTTCGTCCTTGCCGGGGGCCACCAATCCGTTCTCGTTCGCACCTGAACCTGAACGGACAGCCAGCATCCGGCAGAGCTACTGCGACTGCGACAATTTTACAATTTCTCATTCTTTTCATCATTGTCGCCCATTGTTTCCCCCTCCTCGTCCTCCTCAAGCCCGTTGTCGTCCGATGCCCACTGAACAGGCTCGACGTCACCGAAGCGACCCCCCCTTGCTTGCGCGGTTTCGTCCTAGCGAGAAAGAACCCGGCCGGGGTCGTTTCTGGGAGAGAGGAACCACGCGCCTGAGCCGTCTAAAAATGGCCCCGGTCACCCAAAGGCCGACGCGAGACGACACAGTCAATCGGTCCGCGGGCGCCCTCAGGCTCCAAGGAAGAGAGAGAGAGAGAGGAAATCGTACGACGCACAAAGGCCAGCCAACGTCGACGGTGGAGGAGCGTCCAATGTTTTGGGGAGGTCCAAGAACCGCTGGCCCGTTGTTACAGGATTTGCTAGTGAGTGAAAATCCCAACTTTGCCTGATTCCAGTTGACGTCTGGGCGAGCGAGGCTGTGCACCTTGTCAACAAGCTCTGGAGAGACTCTTGCCGCATCGAGAACCCAAATGCAACGCTTTCCAATCAACAGTGGGTATATCCGAACATACTTAGTACTAGTGGTACACAGCGCGGCCCCCCCCCCAATTTCCCACCCACCGAGTTATCTCTCTCGCACAGTCCCTCTTTCTCTCTCTGTCTCTGAGACGCGGATCCCTTGTGCATCGCCACGATTGAAGATTTCCCCTCGAGTGGTCCCGGTGCTAGACGACCGCACATCAAACGTCAGTCAGAAACAAGTCCATACTCTCTCTCCCTCTCCTCTCCGCAATTCCCACAATTTCATATTCCCAAACGACCCGGATTCCCATCGGCGACGCTCGCCACGCGTGCTTCTCACCCTCCCCCGGCCACGCTGGAAAATCAAATCCTTCCCGGGCGTCGAGCGGACGACGACTCGTCGCCAATCGTTTAATCAAACAAACATTGCTGACGGGATCGCAACCACACACAGAACCCACACGCTCTTTTTTGCGTGGCGGGTGGAACGAAGATTCCGTAATCGCTCATCTCACCTTCCCAATGACCCGCATGCCGTCGAAACCCTTCTTTCCCCTTGCAGATTGCAATCCCACCCGACAGACTTTGACTCTACTATTTTTTATTTTCTTGTTTTCCTCCCGCCCGGGCTCCCCGGCCCAGTCTTCGACGCGCTTCCCAGGCACCACCACCTCGGAAGGGAGGTTGATCCTCAAGTGGGTTTCCCACCTTTATTGAAATACACACTACTGAGTACGGATAGTACGGATACATAGCACAACCTCAACCTATTGACAACCTTAATCTATGTCGTCCTGCGCGTGCGCCAGGTCCAGGGAAGCTGCCGGTTCGGAAAAACTAGCCTGAGAGAGGGAAGGTCCTGACTCCTACCTACCTTACCTAGGTACTGTACTTGTCTACTTTACTGCACCCACCTATGTGTACCTATGTATACACTACACGGGCTTATTCATCAGGTCCCGTGTCCATCATCGGCCGTCCTACTGGATCTGCGGCACGACGCCAGGCGCTCTTCGGTCGCGGCCCCCCTCCTCCTTTCCCCGCATGCTCGTCCGCCCTTCTTCTGCCCGTAGTGTACCTAGCACCGCCCGGCAGCATGCATGGGGTTGCATCTCCGGCGCGGAGTGATGTCAAGTGTCGCCCGTGAAAGGAGAGAAGAAAAAGAAAAGAAGATTTTCCACCCCTCCAAGACAAAAAACCATAAATAAAAAAATGCCGTATCGGGAGCTGGAAAGGGGAAAGGGCTAGCTAGTTTAGCTGGCTAGGCAGGGCATGCAATGCAGCCACCATTCGTTCACCTCGCAACAAACGCCGCCGCCGCCGCCGCCGACGCCGTCACCACCAGCAATGGTGCGCCCCCTCCCCCCCTCTCGCCGGTTAACGCCGCGATCGACAGGGCAGCCCGACAGCTTAATTCTCCCTCCCGTTCTTTTCCCCATCGAACGTCCCATCCTTCTGTACCTAGTTATCTCTTCTCTGTGAGTCGAGCCAACGGGTTCATCAGAGAGTATAAAAGTATATCATGTCTGTGTCATGCGTCTGTGTGCCATGTATTATACGGGATCAGGACGATGATAGATGGCATATTTGTCTTTCGCGGCAACTCGGAGCGCGGCGGCCGTTGAAGCCGAAATGAAATAAAAATAAAATAAGATAAAATAAAACCCCTTTTATCAGTAATAACGAGGGAGAGGAAAAACCCCCCACCCGAAAACTCTTGGAACCTCGAGTGGTTTTCCCGTCCTCCCCGACCCAACCCCAACCAAATCCCAGACCCGAAGCCGGATGCTTCGGCGACGTTTGTTCTATAAGCCATTATGCGGAAGCTGTTCCTTTTAAGGGGGTCCGTGTTCGCATCCTAACGAAACTCTCACCGTTGATTCTCTCTGAACCGGACCCGGGTGCGAACGCCTTCCTCCCGCCTCCCTCCCGCCTCTAATATCACAGTGTCTGGTCGTATCTGCATCTTCACCCCCCAGGATGCAGTTTAAGTCGCTCTTCTTTCTCCTGGCTTCAAGCCCCGCGCCATCGGCACTCGTCTCCCAGGGGACGACGCAGAGGAAGGACAGGACGTCGCCTTCTTTCTGCTCTCTCTCTCGCACCCACCCCTCGTCCTTTCAGTCGTACGAGTCCCACTGCTGGTTCCACGGCTTGTTCGTGCCTTGGAAGTCCATGCCGTGCTTGTAGTAGCCGAGCAGGTCCTCCTGGTCCACGCCGCAGTGCGTCTGCCCGTCGCGGCCCTCGAACCAGCCCAGCCCGTACGTCTTGCCGAGCTTCTCGAGGTGGCGCACCATGCCCGCGTTGCTCAGCTTGGACGTGCCGACAAAGTCGTAAATCATCTTGCTCTGGTGGATGTAGGCCAGGTGCGACGATATGGTGTTGGGCTGACGCGGCAGGAACGGGTGCCGGCGCCGGAGGAACACGATGGTCGCGACGGTGCCCATGTACAGCAGGATGAAGGTCGCCAAGGCGTACGAGACCCAGAACGACACGACCGTCTCCTGGCCCGCGTTGATGTTTCCGAGGTCGGCGTTGCCGGACTGGCCCGTCTGCGAGGACGCGGCCTCGACGAACTCGGTGCCCACGACAGTCGCCAGGCCTGTCAGCAACACCGTCAAGACCTCGGCCATCATGCTGCCAAAGCCGACCAGGAACATGAGTACGTGTCCGTTGAAGAAGGCCTGGAACGGCATCAGGCCAAACGGCATGGCCGTGTAGTCTAGCGTGAGCGTCCTGGACGGCGAGTGCCTCTTGGACAGGATGTAGTAGGGCTCCATCATGCGCATGTCCGTCTCCAGGCCTCCCCACCCGAGCTTGATGCAGACGGCCAAGGCGGTCACGACCCACGGTGCCTTGGTCGTGATGATGCTGGCGTCGGAGAAGAGAAAGACCGGGATGAATCCCAGGAACAGGAAGATGCCGATGACGAAGGGCAGAAACCCGTCGAGACGGAGCGAGCGCGGGTGAGGGTTCTGTGACACATGATCGTCTTGGAATTTGTCACTCTCGTGCGTAGACACCGGGTTCTCGTCATCGGGGGCCAGCGATGCGTTTCGGAGAACGTAGCGGCGGTACTTGAGCCTGGCATGGATGTCGCGGTGGCTCGCGACATCCAGATCCGCAAAGTCCACAAGGATGTGGCTGACAACAGCCATCGAAGCGAGGCCTGCGATGCCCTTGACGTCGGCCAGCAGGCCAGACCTCCTCCTCTGGAGGATGTAGAAGAGGACGCCGCCGAAGAGCGCGCAAACGCACAGGGTCAAGGAGAGCAGCCTCGCCCACACCGCTTGGAGGCGGATCTCCTTCTCGCCGTCGGGGTGCGCAAGTCGCGTAGCCCGGTCGGGATACAGGACAAAGGCGGCGGCGCCAAACGTCGGCACCAGGGACACGGCCAGGGAGGTCGCGATGGACGACACGGCAACGGCAAAGTGTCGCAGCTTGATGGCTCGGATGGGCCGCAGCCAGCTGAGGCTGGTGACGTAGTCGACGTTGAGCGACTCGGCCGCTAGTGCGCCGCCCTCCTTGGACAGTTGGTAGTAGGCCTCGAGGCGCTTGACCTCAAAGTCGGTGACCTGCCACAGGACACCGTAGACGACGGAGAGGATGGTCGGCAGGAACTTGATGGCGAAATACTCGAGCGCCGGGACCTCGGCCGGAGACCGGAACCGGACCAGCGGGTGAGCCCGCGATCTCTGAAAGAGCAACTCTACCATGATGGCCAGCGCGATCGACAAGCTGATGAGCCCGGTCAAATAGGGCCACCTCATCGGAAACGGCTTCCAGTTGGGGTGGGGGTAAAACACCTGAGTCTTCTGGCTCTTGTTGTTGGGGAACGTGGCCTGGCGCATGTTGACGCCATCGTCACCGGCAATGCTCGGCCCCGCCATGACACTGAGGTCGACCTGGTCGAACAGCCCCGGGGACGGCTCCGGCGGCTCTTCCATGATGACCTCGATGACCTCCCCCCTCTTGTTGGCCTCGTCCTGGCCGAGATCCTTGAATGTCGGTCGGCGGCCCAAGCTCGGCCTGCGAGTGAAAGATCGCGTGAGGGATCTCTTTGGCGATCCGGGCGACAAGAGGTCCTCGCGCTTGATGGTGGTATCCGGTCTGAAGCCCGCCCCCAGACCGCCGGTGAGGCAACCCTTGGCCTCCTGCTCCTGCAATGCCTTCATAAAGGCCTCATCTTGGAAGCCCATGGGCCCAAGGGTGGCGGTCACGTCGAAAATGGGTTCGTCGTCCAGCACCGCGTCGTTTCGCGGCGCTTGACCGATGGGTGCGGCGGAGCGCAGTAGAGATAGGGCATGCCCCTCTTCGGGGATGGCCTCCTCGCCGCGTCGCAAACTCGCGCGGCCGACGTTCCGGCTCGCATGGGAGGACGTTCTCGAGGGCCCGTCGGGTCTAGGCGACAAGGACTCGTAGCCGGATGCGCCAGAGTATGGAAAGGACGGGGGCCATAAGGAGGCTGTCGCCGGTCGTCTGTCGAGCTCGTCTGAATCACGCAGCGAGGACCGGTGTGAGTGGGACTGCAGCGAGGCTATGGAATGCCTCGTGCGAACCGGAGCGGCGGTTGTCTCGTAAGTGTAGCTGTCGAGGTCGCTGACCTCGGTCATGTTGGAGAGTCGATGATTGAGCCTGGGTTCGCTCGCATCCGGAGTTCGATAAGACGCGCCAAAATCTCCGTTATACGCCATTATTTACCGAGCTTTCATGTCGCCAGGACAAGGTTTATCGTTATCGTAATTCGTTGTGCTGCTTCCCTCCCTGTGGAGTCGAGAGTGAGTTCCGCAAGTGGAATGCGATCGGTCACCGAGCCGGTGTAAGTGTGCCGCCAAAAGCAAGCGAGAGGTGTAAGGCGGTGAAAGAGCGAGCGACCAGTGGGGGGGATGAATGGGGGAGAAGGAAGAAACGAATGAACCAATTCAGTCAAGCGACAGCAGACATCTCAGGCGTCTTTGTTGCCCAGCCATCCGAGGGGGGGGAGGGAGGGAGGGAGGGAGGGAGGGAGAGAAGGCGCAGAGGCGGGAGGCAGGACGATATGGGGCAGCTGAGAGGAAGGAGGTTGTAGGGCTGGGTGCTGGCTGCTGGGGGCGCGTTTTGGTGGTGGTGGTGGTGGTGGTGGTGGTGCAATTGGTAGCGACGCATGGGAACGGAACATGTCTACGGTTTCCAGTATGGGGTCCCCGCTAGCTTATGAGACTTGGCACAACACCTACTACCTTGGTACACTTGAACCATCGGACGACCCAAGTCAGGGACCGCACGCCCAAAGTGCCCGTCTCTGGGCGATCCGACGCGATAAGGCTGAGTCAAGGGAGGACGGCGAACGGAGGATGAATGACAATGACGGATGATGATGATGATGATGCGAGGTGAGGCAAGGAACGGTGGCCAGGAGACACTGCGGCAAGCATGCTCTGTCCGTCCCGGCGCCAAAAAAGACGTGATCTACCAATTCGGTCCGTAGATTCAACGTTTCAGATGGTGCCCCGTAGACCAGATAAGTCCCACCGTGCTGACCGTCCTCGCATGATGCCCTTGTCGGATTCCCGTTCCAAGGCGAGATGCCCTGCTCTGAAGGGACACGACTCGTTCGTTTCCCACTCCTTCGGAACGGCTGCCTTTCTGGTCGTCCCTGTCCTCCGTCCCCGCCGGGGGAGGGTAGCGCAGCCCATTGGACAGCCACCACGGACCACAGCTTGATCAAGTTTCGGTTGCAATGAACCCGCAGGGTATTTCGATAGTCCGCTATCGCCTGCGAGCCGCCGGGTCTCACAAGACTGCTGTTGCTGCGGCTGCGCCTTTGGTCGCCGCCTCCTGCTGCACGTTTCTTTACCTAGTCGCGTGCATGCATGTCTGCGCTAATACTCAGCCCTCGTAGCTGGGTTCCTCGCTGAAGTGTCACCGGTGCCTGGCAACTGCACACACACACACACAAAAGGTAGGCGAGCCCGAGTACGATACGCCCAGCTGGACGTGTTTCCTAACGGGCGTTTATATTGGCACCGGTTGGACTTGAGACAGTGTCTGGGAGATGGGGCCTTTCGTCTGATAATGCTCGTGGAGCAAATATTCCGATGCCATATGCGCATGGGGGGCAGACGACGTTGGGATCGAAACCGTTCATCCCTCGTGTTGCACAATGCAAGACTGTTCGAACGTCCTGGAAAGAGCCTCTGACATGGTTGTCACATTGCAGTCCTCGTTTCAGAGCTGTGCATCACCTGTGCCATTTGGGATTCTGCAGGATCGCGCTGTCACGGTTCCAGCTTCCGAGCCGGTCCCAGCGTCACCCTGCTCGTCCGAACGAAATTACTCCTTCCCTCACCCATTGCCGAGGCTTTGGGTTTTTGTTCCTTGTTTTTAATGCCATAGAATCCCCCCCCCCCTCATCGACTGTCTGGTTTTGATATGCGTGCTTTTTTACCAAAGCCTACTTTGTACACGGCCCAATGCAGTGGGGCGAGCATGTCGCGGCCGACTCGGCTTGCTTCGGGAGTTCGGGTACATGAGTCGCGACAGCCATCGGCCTACCAGCAACAGCTTAAGAAGCTGGTCGGTTAGCTCAGTTGGTTAGAGCGTGGTACTAATATTTCACCTGAAATGTTGTGTAATGCCAAGGCCGGGAGTTCAAGCCTCCCACTGATCACATCTTTTTGCCCGAAGACGACGGACGCACTGTAATCAATGTGTCGTTGCACTCAGCCATTTTTTGCTGCGCGTAATCTCCTATGTACAGAGGAGGGGACGGAGCTTGGTTCCAGAAAGCTGTGACTTTCGACGTCCCGTCCGTTGTCAATGTACCTACCGATTTAGAGCCCGCGTAGCCCAAGGATGGAGCAATGTCGCGCAACCTGCGATATCTTTGATGTCTCTCAGATATAGCAACATTGGTACTTGAGGATCTGTAAATGTTCGAGTTGCCTGCACGTCTCTAGTTCCGCCATCTGTCTCTAGCTTTACTAGTATACGCCCGAGTAAGCAACCATGGCAAAGAGACAGTCGTTGAGTTGTTCGAAACGCTGTCCGGACTCGTCACGGTCGCGAGGAGCACCCACTTTGGGTAGATCCGACTGGTGACTTGAAATGCCTACAGTTTCGTATACATATTCAAGGCTTATGCAACAGGTCGTGAACCTATCGTTTTTAGGTGGTTGGTGCCGCTGCTCTAGACCCAAGGGGAAGGAAGGGGGCGCGCGCGGGCCGGCATCAATATACACACCAATATTGGCACTCATTGCTCTCTTGTATTTGTAATTTAGTAAAATAGTTACGTCTGCCAGTCAAGTCGTGCTACATCCGTCCGAGTTACCGTTTATTACCATCAATCATCCTTTACTTCCCAGATGAAACTTCCCTCAAAACAACAGTCTCTCTACCCCAGGGTTTATACTTGTTATACCACTATTGTCAGCGTAGATCCGTGCAACTTAGTCGTCATCCTTGTTCCGACCTCGTCTTGTCGTCGTAGTGCGATTAACTAGTCTCAGTGCCTGTTGTTTACGCCTCCTAAAGATTGGGCGACGTCCGCACCTTGGACACCTTTGGTTTCTCTATCTCGCTGTCGGGCCCCCTAAAGAAGAAGAGACAGCTGGTACAGAGGTGTCGACACGAAATTGGCTGCGCGTTTTTTCACGTGGCGGTGGTCGTCAGGTTAGACCAGACAAGAGTGTACGACAGTTGTGGTTCAACGATTCGAGCGTTGGTGTGATGAGAAGAGCCGCGGCAGGTTACGGCCGCCGTTCCCAAGGGCTCAAGATAACCATTGCTGGCATTCAGGGGGTGCTAGAACCGTACACCCCGTTGATGGAAAACTCTTAGGATCGCCTCATGTGCCGGCTTTGGATGAGAAGCCCGGACACCGAGCCCAGCTACCGCATCCCTTGCTGCCAAACACCCTAAAGCAGCTGAACGCAACGCCAGGAAGGAGGCTGGCGGCGACATATCAGTGGAGGAAGCCGTGAAGCACGCACCAGTATCAAAATACCCCTCTAGTGGAGCGTCGGGAAAGAATGAGGCAGTAGCACCAACTGGCCCAGGGCAAATGGCCATTGGTTAGGGATGGTGAATGGCATGACACTTTGAGAGGAAAACGGGGGGAATAACTTGAAATGTGCACAGAGACACTAGTTTACTCAACGACATGATCTGGATCTCGCTGACCGAGAATAGTCTTTATTGGGATGGAAAAGCTATCAATCAACGCCATGTTACTACTAGTAGTTAGGTGACACCAGTAAAGCCAAAGAGCCGCTCAAAGATGTTGACCAGGACTCCCGGGTTCAGACTGGTCCATGACGTTCAAACTTATAGTTTAAATTAAAAATCCAACCTTTGAATGAAACTGCGTAACCCCGTCCTGTTCTGCTAGATGCGTAGCTTGCCTAGGCCTCTAAAGTCTAACATCTTCATGGCAGGCTCCTGTGTCTGCCCCATTCCTCCTGCAAGTCTACACCTGTTAGCTACAACTACCTTATATCAAGCTGCTTATCAGTTTACGTACCCTTTTCCACCTCTCTTCCTCATCTATATCATCAATATAGACGTCACAAACTATTTTACCATTAATCTCGGTTGTTTGCTTATTCCAGTCGTCACAAGCCCCTCTTGTAGCTCTATCGCGTCTTGTTATCTCAAGTTGGCCATAATTATTAATTATTCTGCGGGTATAACACCTAATAATCCTGTCAGTTGAGCTTTATAAGAAACAATAATTAATAAATACCAGCACTGAGCATTAACGCCAACAAGCAAACTGACGGCGGTTACAAGTGCGTAGAGCTTCATTGTAAGAGTGCTCTAAAGTGGCTAATACAGCTTTGAAGTAGTGAATATAGCTTAAAAGTAGTAGATGGAGAATAGGGTAAGGGTGAAGTATTGTTTTAGGGAACAGGAACACTAGACTATTTATGCATTTCAGTTAGAAGCAAGAACAGTTCTGATTTTATAAGAAGTCTGTACCTATTACTCTTTCAACTGACTCTTTACACTTATCAAAATAGGCAATATCGTATAGGCCGGTGTAGGCCGAAAGCAACAGAACAACCCGGAAGTGCCGGCAATATAGGCTGATTGGATTTCCCCACCTAAAAAAGTACATGCATTTACATTTCAAGGCTACTGACACAACCCTCCTGGCAGTCGGTCCGGATCTGGCAGGACTCGCTGGGCTGCGATAGTCTCGGGGCATCGCACCAGCGTAGCGTGAAGTGACGCAGTGCGAAGGCGCAGCGTAAGCAGAGGCAAGCGATATCAAGGAACAGAACGAGTCACAGGCAAAAGATAGGTAGAGGAAAATTAAGGTACATCGTAGTTGACCTTCCTCTAGGGAGGAGGTCAACAGGACAGTGGACTAGATACTGAGCACATGTGTCGGAGGTGCTGGCAGTCAGAGTGAAGAAGTCAACGATAGGACTCCTCAGCTGAAGATAGGTGTGGTGGTGTAACAACATTCGAATCTGACCCCTACTATCGTGGCTGAAAATGAGAGTTTTATCCCTCATCTAGAATGACTAATGTGGACCCACTCACCGGCATATCCACCGGATCCCTCCGGCCACCTCCGGGCACCCGACAACGTGAATTTCTACGTTCTCCCTGGGGATATTCGTCTACTGTCTACTACTACATCTACCTAGTTTGTCCTGCGACAGCTACGAATTTTGTAGTAAAGTAACAGAGGCTATACGATAGTTACATTCTAAACTAGACTTTACTAGTTAATTTACAAGGATATTACCGTGTATTAAACATACTTTAATAGCGCTTGAAGTATACCTTACTAAGGGCAGTAAGGCACTTTATATCGTTATCTATAGTGTAACTACAGTAAAGCTATTGACAAATGTTAATAAGTAAGTTACTGTAATGAGGAAAACAACTGTTAGACTATACTTATTATACCACCATTGTCTGCGTAAATCTGTGTAACTTAGTTGTTATCCTTGTTTTGACTTTGGCTCGTTGTAATGCGATTAACTGGTCTCGGTGCCCGTCGTTTACGCCCCTTCAAAGGGACATGCTCCGTCCGTCCGTCCTTTCTTGTCATCGATACGCTCCAAGACACCAGCCCAGTTCATCAGGATATCGTGTATAAGTGTCTGGACCTACCATACGTCGTCCACTCACATCCTGCCGGGGGAAACAGGTCAGCATCAGCAGCCACCGTAGTCGAGCACCGAACATGAGCCGCGTATGTACCGGGACAAACACGATTCTATACAAGCGATAGTCCCTTCGAAAGGGGTTCCGCGTTGACCCGAGCATACCGCAAACAGGCCGTCTTCGACGTCGCCGGCATTCCGAGGACAAGAGAATGCAAAGGGCTGCCTAGGTGGCAACCGAAAGGTGACTCCATGGACGGAATCGTACTTTGAGACACGTCGCCCGAACTCTCGTGACGGCTATCCGGCCATGTCGGAGGACGGCAGGCGGCCACCCCGCAGTTGGTTGTATGTCTTAGCCCATCCCCCCTGGGCCGCACTCTCCTTCCTCTACCGTTCTCCCATGTAAGCTCCCGGGGAATCAACACGGCTTTTCTGCAAGGCATACATATCCAGTCCGACGGAAGGGTGGATAGGACGACATTCGTCGGCAGCGCGACACGGGACCGGCGTAGGTCTGATCCCGGGGGTACTTCGAGCGTCAGAGTAGTATCACAGGGACGAGTCTCGGCGTCGCCATTATAAGTGGCGGCCTGGCGCTTTTGGAGCCGAGTGCGGATGGGACCGAGCCCGTCCTTCACGTACCGGCAAAGGAGCTCATATGACCAACGTCATCTCCCATTGCTATTCCTCCGGGGTAGAGGAAGGACTCTTGAGCTCTCGAGACGAACATGACCGTACTTTCAGTCGCCTGCACGGTGCTCAGTACCAGCCAACCACATGTGCGAGAAGCATACTGAGTAGACTTCATCATGAATCGCAACACTTTGATAGGGACCGTCACTGGAATCCCGTTTTTCAACAAGATTGCGCAGTCATCAGTCGACAGACCAACGTTGGCCATTGATTCACGCACCACGCAACATCCATCATTCTTTCCGACTCATCTGTATTATGCGCTATGTGTGCTGTGGAAACACTCCAGTGGCCCACGTGGTAGGTACAAAACCGACAACCTAGTCTTCGATATCCACAAGCCTATGTTTTCCGTCTATGCATAACCGCCATCCCAAGAACTCCTGACATGCTGTATCATTGACTAAAATTATGTAGAAAAAAAAAGACGTCAAAAACGCTCGTCTTAGAGTAGCAAGAGTGCGCAGGCGAGGGCCGTTGCCAAGACCATCCCCGACACAGCTGGCCGTCCCGGTGACGCGCTGGTGACCTTGCCGCAGCAGTCACGCGTATACGTGACGTTGTTCATCTTCGCCTGGACCTCGAACACGGAACCGGGGTAGCCGCCGTAGTTGTAGTAGTCGACGTTCAAAATTTTGGGTGGACGGCCCCAGTTGTCGGTGCACTGCTGGGCCCCGACGCCGAGGGAGCCGTAGCCGGTAGCGTTGTTCGTCACGTTGAGCAAGGAGACGGCGGGGACGAGGATAGAGGCGCCGAAGATGCTGTACTCGGCGTTGAGGTTGTGGTTCAGGAGGTAGAGGCGGTTACGGGCGGCGTCGTCCGGCAGGTCGGGCGGCCGCTGGACGGTGCAGGGGAAAGAGCGGTCCATGGGGTCGAAGGGGCTCTCCCACATCTGGGAGAACTCATCGAGCAGCCAAGGGAACTTCTGCTGGTCGGCCATGTAGTCAAGGAACATGACAACGCGCTTGCCGCCGAGGATCATCTGGGAGAGGGTCGGCCAGTCCTCCAGGGTCATGGGGAGGTAGGGAGGCTGGTAGGCGTATTGCAGGATGCCCGAGGCCTCGATAAAGGGGGCGTACAGGTCCGGTGTGGAGTAGTTGCCATTGCCAAGCAGGATGGTCACGACATCGTACGGGTGAGAGGCGACCCATTCACGGACGGTGGTGAGCCACTCAGTAATGGGACCGACTGTGGTTGTGTTAGTTGCGGATCCGCAGACACGACAAGAGAAGAGAGGAGCTCACCATCGAGGATGTCACAGGAAGAGTGGCAGAAGTGCGGCTTCGTGCCGTTGGTGGGCCACTGAATCTGGGCCTGGAGGAAGCGGACGCCGTCGTTGAGCTGGGTGGTGACGTCGAGTGCCTGATTGGAGGCCGAGTTTCCGGGGCGCACGAAGGGGGAGTTGTGGCACCCGACCTCGGTGATGTTGCTGTACTTGCGGTCGCAGAACTCGACGTAGTTGTTGCACGGCTGGGTGTTGGTCGGACCGGCGGCGGAAGTGGTGGTCTGGGTCGAGTTTCCGGTCATGGTGGAGGTGACTGCCGTTGTCTGGCCTGAAATAATGACGACGGACTGGCCGACAGAGTTGGTCGTGGTATGGGTGACGTTGCCGGTGACCGTCATGGTGCCGGTCGTAAGCGAGAGGTCGCCATTTGTGAGAGTGATCCTCGACGTGTAGGTGGCATAGGGTCCCGTTGGCGTTCTAGGTTGGGTGACGGGAACGGTCTTGGTACCTGACAAGAAGGTCACGTCTTTGGTGTTGGTGAGAGTGATGTGACTTGTGCTGAGATCCTGAGCTCTGGCTGGAGCCGCGACGAGGGAAAGCAGCCCGAGGGTCAAGGCGAGGAGACGTGCTGTCATGTTGGGCGGAGCAGCCTCTCGCGAGGACTTGTACGTTTGTGTATGAGTTCAGATGTCGCTGTCGACCACAACGATAAGGGCTGGGTCAAGGTTCGAGGGTGGTGAGAGTTTGTATTCAGAGCAGTCGTTGGGATGGCAGCAGGACGCAGAGGCCACCAGGTGCCACTCAGGGGAGAATTGAGTTGGGGAGAGACGGGAGGGATGTTGAGCCAAAATGCAGGAAAATCCCCGTTATCGGACGAGGGACGGCTAACGACGACGTTGAGACCGACTCGGAAGATTTCGATGACGATCTCCCCAAGCGGTATCCGTATCTGTATCGTCAACGACTAAAGGCGCGCTAGAGGGGCGGAGGGGAGGAAGGGTGAAGCAAGAGAGAGGGAGACAGAGTCCCGGGAGGTTTGGTGACAGGCGGCAGAGGCGGTCACTTGCATTTCACATGAGAGAAGTCTCGGCTCAGAGAAGAAACAAACAACTGCCAGTCAGGCTAGGTAGGTAGGTACCCAGGCAGGTACCTACTTCAACCATCTGTCCATGGCCTGGGCTGTGCCAGCGTACGCCCAGCAGCAGCAGCAGCAGCAACGCAAAGTTCAAGCGAAAAATGCTCTCCATCCCTCCTTCCCACGCCCCGTTGAGCCTATGACATAATTTTTGTGTTGCGGTCTTGGCGCTTTGGTCTTTCCTGGGGTGGCCCAGACACTTTCTCTCTCTCTAAAGGTGGTCCGGGCGAGACAGCACTGCTAGGCAGCACACTACTGGCTGCGTACCAAGTACGTACAGCTACTCAGCGCGACCGCAGGAAACCAGACCAAGGCGTACCCCTGGACAGGCTCCATTCTGGCGGGTCAAGATGATCCACCTTACCGGAAGCTGCGAGGATCGCTGGGGATTTGCCGGGACCCCATCAGCGGCTCCAGCTCGGCAGGGTCGTCGTCGTCGTCATCGTCGTCGTCGTCGCTCATTGCATCTAGTAAAGGGGTATACGGCCTGAAGAGGAACGATCATGGCCAACAGCAACAGCAGCTTCAACATCAACAATAACAATGACAACACACGCCACCACCGACACAAATACACGAATCGGATCGAGGCCATTGCCCGCATTTCTGTTGCTGCTGCTGCTGCTGCTGCGGCTGCGGCTGCGGCAACGAACAGGGGCAGCAAAAGAAGGGACAACAAGGGACCCGATGCGGACGGACTTGCCTAGCAATCGCCGGCACAGGAGCCGGCGCGGCGTGGTGGACGCATGTGCAGGATGGCCCTGCTCGACAGGCCCAGTCTCGACTTCGGGGCTTCTGGAAACCACCTAAAGCCCGGCGAGCTGGAAAAGGAATTGTCGTAGACCAGCATTTCGATTTCGGAAACCCATAATGATGTGCAACGCAGAGATGACGGGGTGGGAAAACAGAGTTTTAGGCTCAGCATCTGGCTGGCCATCCTCATTTCGTTTGTTTCAATCGAGATGTTGGGCTTTTTTTCCTTACTGGGGGGTGGGCTGGTCGGGATCGTCACCCTTGATGTTACCAAGGGGAATTAAACCCAGCTATTTCTGGCCCTAGTCCCTGGATTGCTCTCCCAACAAAGCCCGAGCATCATATAGGTAAGGCAAACCGGGTAGGTTGACCAGGCATATGCATACATTATGCAGAGGGACAGCGGCGAGGCTTGCAGTCAGGGACCGGGAACAGGAGAAAGCGGCTCTTGTCCACCGGTCGGAATCGCGAACTCGCACATGTCATTAAAGGTCCCCTTGGTATCCGTAGACGTAGATAGAAATACCCGCCGACCACGACCATGGTGATCCCATTTCAGCTGTGAAGGGGGTGCCTACCTACCGATCGGCCACTCAGCCGAGAACGAGTGGTATGATGGTCGGTTGACTGGACTCCCTCGAGGCAGTGCAGTGCGTGCTGTGCTGTACTGGACTTCTTCCAACGGCCAAAAGGCGGCCACAACGGCGACGGGGGACGCGGCCTCGTATACAGTGTAGACCCCGGAGAAGGGGCCGTCTGCTGCAACGAAGCAGCCCTGTTGAGAGAGGGGAGAACTTGGCTCTGGTGCAGCAAAGCCTATGCAGTGGGTGGTGCACTCCGACGACCAATGTGGACTGGCCAACACAGCAGTCCCGTACCGCCTATGCCGGCACATCTGTTCTGGTGGTTCGATCCATTTGCTGTCATGTATCCGTCCAACTCATTCTTCTCCTTTTCGTATCTTGTACTCGGGGTGTCGATGAAGGTCGAAGTGGGACGAAACATGATCCAGTGCTCCACTGGCCCCACACGGCTCGACGCCAAGACCCACTAGCCGCGGCGCCGCTAATGTACCAAAGACACACTTGTTTGTCGACATGACCGGGAAGTAGAGGCCAGAAGGGGAATAGGAGGAGAGAGAAGGGGAGGAGAGAAAAAAAAAAGAAGAAAAAAAAAGAAATCATCGGTTGACCTGCGTTGCTACGACGTCATTCTTCCTTGCTGGGAGTTGCCAGTGGCCCTCCTCTAAGCCGCCTTCCCCAGTAGCGATCTTCCTGTACATGCACACTACGCTGCCAACTCACAGCTCAATCGTCTTGTGTTTTTTTGTTTTGTTTTACTTCTTCATCTTCTTCTTGCCGTCGAACCCTGCTGGCCTACCCGACGACTTGCCCTGCCCCGTGTTTACTAACCGGGGGGATCCATTGAAACTGCCGTCGTCTTCTGGCCTGGCCTGGCCTGCTACTCCCTGTGGTGATTTCCGTCGTTTGTTCACGTTCTGGGTTCCAAACTCCCCAAGATTCCATACCGGGCTTTAATTTCATGTGGGCTTGAATCAACCTGTGTGCCCATCGTCATTGCCATCCATCTCTTAGCGCATTTCTCCGGACCGCCCAATATTTTCTCGCAACCCTTGTGTTCGACTCCTTTCCTTGGAGGAGCAAGCCCGGCCTGAGACAATTGCTCGACTCTAAGCTACTGGCGAAACTCCCCTCAAGCCGTTGTAAACACCACCGAAATCCAGAAAATTTCTCCGAGTGTCTCTCTTGTCTCCCCTTACGAACCTTGGGCTAGGAGAAGGAGAACGAGAGAGAGCTAGGTACCTATATCGCGTCATATCGTTCCTCACCCACACACGCCGTTGGTAGATATCTGAGGAGCGAACCACAGCCGGTACTCCGTACCCTCCATCCTTCCCCCGGACCTAGACCTGGTCCCAAGTCCAGCTGCCTCTTCACGACGACCTCACTTGCTACCCGCATCTCGTCTTGGGATTCTCAACCCGCAATGGCAAACGTCCGCCGGAACAGCGCCATCGCGGCCGCTGCCTGCTACTTCCTCGCCATCATCTTTCTCATCCTCGTCATCATTGGCAACACCTCCATCAAGCCCGTCCTGACAGACATCTACTTCTTCAAGCTCGATGTCAGCGACATCATCCCCCTCTCCTCCTCTAACGCCGTCCTCCTCAACTCGGTCGCCCGGAGCCTGGGCCTCCACGACTTTTACCAGGTCGGCCTGTGGAACTTTTGCGAGGGTTACAACGATGAGTGAGTGCCAACCGTCACCTTCCCTCCCCTTATACCGCGCACGCTGACATGACAACTCGCAGGGGCGTCACCTTCTGCTCTACCCCCACGCGCATGTGGTGGTTCAACCCCATCGAGATTCTGACCAACGAACTGCTCGCCGGCGCCACCATCGCCCTGCCCTCCGAGGTGACCACCATCCTCAACATCCTCCGCATCGGCCAGCAGATCATGTTCGGCTTCTTCATCGCCGGCATCTCCATCGCCGCCGCCCTCCTCATCGCCACGCCTCTCGTCATGCGCACGCGCTGGTGGAGCCTGCCCGTCGCCATCTTCGCCTTCATCGCCGGCCTGCTCGTCACCGTCGCCTCCATCATCGGCACCGTCATGAGCGTCGGCGCCCGCATCGCCCTCACCCAGCAGCAGGAGCTCAACATCAACGCCATACTAGGCGTGCGCATGTTTGTCTTCATGTGGCTCGCCAGCGCCTTTGTCGATGTCGCCGCCATCCTCCACATGGCCATGGGCTGCTGCTGCTCGCCGCGCAAGGAGAGAGAGGCGGCGGCGGCGGCGGCGGCGGCGGCGACGAACAACGGTACGCCCGAGAAGACGACCGACACGACGGAAAGCGGCGAGAAGTCATCGAAGCTGCCGGCGTTTATGAGAAAGCGCAGCCCGAGGTCGTCGACGTCGTGAGCTGGATGTCGTATGAGGGGGACCGTTGAGCACGAAGCGGGCGGCTCGCCGGTCAGCGATCCATATCTACCGGTGCGGTCTGGTGCTCCGTGTGAGAGTAATCTAGTCACATAATCAGTGCAGGGAGAAAGAAGAAGGATTGGGTATGATTAGATATCTTTGGTGCTCGAGCCCGGCAACGCTCGTTGCCGGCATGGATAAACAATTGAAATTGAGCAATGGCGTTGGTGGTTGCGGCAAGTCGGGATGACCATGACATTAAGCTTTCTGAAGGGTTATAGATCACAGTATCCGTAGTAGAGACGAACACACGTGCATATAGATAGATGGTCATAGTTTATAGCGCATTCCATAATCATCACCAGAACCCCCCTCCCCTCTCTCGACGCGAGTAGACTGCAGATCCCCAATAATTGATCGGGGCGTCTAGGCCGTGATTGATACCAGAAAATAAAAGGGACGAGCCTCGTCACGTCGCATCTGGGGTGGTGGATGAACACCACGGTCGGGGTCGCAGCGCGATGAGATGTACACCACGCAACGTGGCCGACTGCGCCGGGGCGGATGTACCTCTTATCGCGCCTCGGCCTGGGACCTCCCCCCCCCCTCCAAAGACTCTGTGCCTCGGCTCATCTCGCCTCTCACAAACGGGAGCTCATCACCTTTCCGCCCTCGACCTCCCTGCCCTCTTCCATCGCAATCGGCTTTTTCTTTTTTTATACAGCAAAGGTACCACCAAAGAAGGCCAAGCTGACCAAATACTTATCTTCAAGTACCGTACACACACACACAGACACACACCCCTGCAGCCATGGACGTCGCATCGCTCTTCAACGTCAAGGTACCCTCACTCACCCACCACCAACCCTGGCGACAGGCGGGCTAACCCAAACCCCCCCCTTCCCCGGCAGGACAAGAACGTCCTGGTGACGGGCGGCGCCAAGGGCGTCGGCTACATGATCTCGGAGGGCTACGTCGCCAACGGGGCGACGGTGTACGTCTCGTCCCGCGACGCCGCCGCGTGCGAGGCCGCGGCGGCGGCGCTGACGGCCAAGGGCCCCGGCCGGGCCCACGCCATCCCCGCCGACCTCCAGAAGCTCGACGACTGCCGCCGGCTCGTCGACGAGCTCGCCGCCCGCACCGGCGGCCGCCTCCACGTCCTCGTCAACAACTCGGGCGCCACCTGGGGCGACGCCTTCGACACCTACCCCGACGCCGCCTGGACCAAGCTCCTCACCCTCAACCTCCACCGCGTCTTCACCCTGACCCAGCTCGCGGCCCCGCTGCTCGAGGCCGCTGCTGCGGCGTCGTCGTCGTCGTCGTCGTCGTCGTCGTCGTCGTCCGCCGAGGCGGCGGGAGGGGCCTCCTTCGCCGACCCGAGCCGCGTCATCAACATCGGCAGCGTCGACGGCCTGCGCGTCCCCGTCATGAGCAGCTACGCCTACAGCGCCAGCAAGGCGGGCCTGCACCAGCTCTCGCGGGCTCTCGCGCGCGAGCTGGGGCCCCGCGGCGTCACGAGCAACACGCTGGCGTGCGGGCCCTTTGAGAGCAAGATGATGCGCGCCACCCTCGACTCGATGCGCGACGCCATCGAGGCCGAGATCCCCCTGCGCCGCATCGGCACGCCCCAGGACG
Organism: Colletotrichum cereale; assembly: GCA_034509685.1. Taxonomy (NCBI): domain Eukaryota; kingdom Fungi; phylum Ascomycota; class Sordariomycetes; order Glomerellales; family Glomerellaceae; genus Colletotrichum; species Colletotrichum cereale. The sequence goes on from JASUDE010000143.1 coordinate 74,879, forward strand.
TCGCCGGCGCGTGCCTCTTCCTCAGCGGGCGGGCCGGCGCCTTCGTCACGGGCGCCACCATCACCGTCGACGGCGGCATCGTGCTGGCCTCCAAGCTGTAGGTTGCACTGCACGGGCGTGGGGGAAACGGACAGAGAGAGGTCTCTTTTGGGGGGGCGCTGGGTTACACCGAGAAAGAGAGAGAAAAGGCCGGGATGACTAGATCACAATATCACGAACAGGCAGGGCAATATGAGAGAGCGTAGACTGAGACACCGAAAAAGGACTGGCGTATTATCTTCTCAAGAGTTGAAAAAACTAAAACAGTTTCGGCAGGACGACGGTTCGTCCTCCGAGGTGGTATTCGTACATGAAAAAGAACAGAAAAAAACCTGGTGAGCACCGGATGCCGGGTTTGTGGTGATATGCCTTCACACCTGCCCACCCATCCTCCCGGATCGTCTCCCGTATATCCCCAACGCCTCTTTGCCTTCATGTGTGTGTGTGTGTGTGTTTGTGTGTGTGTAGATCATGAAGGGTCCCGCGTTCAAATCAGATGTGAGATGTTTCCCTTTCCGAGGCCCGCAATGCAATAATGTCCCCTTCCCATGATGCGCCATTGTGAGAGTTGTCATGAAAGAAGAAGAAAAAAGAGGGAAAAAAAAATGATAAAATGCCAAACTCAACCCCCCAATGTCTACTCCGTTTTCCGTCTGAGCCCTCGAGAGGAATGCAAAACCGGTTAGACTTTCAACATTGTCGCGAAGCGGAGAGGAGCGTCGGACGGATGGGCACAGCAAGAAGCGGCAAGGGGAGAGATTCTGGGGTCGATCGTCGGCAACCCTCGTTGTCTTCCTCCCCGGCTCCCCGGAAAGCGTCGCGTGAGATGGTCGCGCGCGGAACCTCGGGGTTCTCTCGGGACCGCACTGTTTCAGCGGCTCCTCTCATCCGATAGTTCGGCAATGTCTGGCGGAACGGTCCAAGCCCCCCTCATCTCCATTCCCGAAAGGGCTTCGTGGAAACAAGTTTCCCGGGGGATGACGGGCCTATCACAGACTCCAGCTGGCGGACGACGACGATTGGTACAGGGCCGCAGGCCTTCTATGACAGGCCGCAGGACTCAAAGTCACGCATCATGACGGCCATTTGGGCGCGTTTCGCGGCTTCGGCGATGAGGGTAAAGTCGCGGAGGAAAGCCTCGGTGGACGGGGCGGCCTGGCCGGTAGCCTGAGGCGGCGGGGCCATCTGGTTCGTGGACATGTGCGAGGACGAAGACGATACCGAGGACGTGGAGTCCTGGCGCTTGGGAGACTGGATCGGTGCGTTCATGTTGATGTTGATGTTGATGATGATGATGATGAAGTTTGTTTGTGTTGTGTTTGATCGGTGATGATATGATGGCTTTACCTCGATGGCGGCGAGAAAAACGAGAAGCAAGGGGCGGAAGGGTTGGTTAAATGGTAGGTCCGGGGGGGAAAAGAAATGGTTGGTGGTATTATATTCCCCAGATCTTCGATTCCGGGGCGCCGATCTTGTGTCTATGTGAGACCAAAGCACAGGTACCTGAACCGAGGTGATGTCAAGCGCGGGGTGGAGAGAGGGAGGGATGGAGGTAGGCAGATCAGGAACGGGAAGACCAGAATGAGGCGTCGGGAGAAGAGTGGGCGTGCGGACGATCCTGCTCTTTTTTAAGAAGGGAAATATCGACGTCTGGCCCGGGGGGGTTGTGAGGACACCGACAGGAGAGACGAACGGAATGGCCGTGAGGCGTGGGTGGGCTGGGGCGGGCGGGTGCGTTTAAAGTGATCGTGGGACGACCCCTGGGCCTGGTTCGGTGACAGGCTAGCTTTGCGGGACAGGCTTGTCTTGGTTGTGACAATATTGGATCGCAATATTGGATTCTCGGCGCGATTTGCGGATGACCAACCCTGGCAAGTCGTGCGAACAACAACAATAAACAACTAATAGCGGTGCCTGTGGGATAGATTGGGGGACGTCGACAAGGGGTGGAAACGAGCGGCGGACGGCCGAGCGAGGTAGGTCAATGTCGGTTTCTACTGATTTCTGAAGGAGGGATGCGAGAGAACAAGCAGCAGCAGGAGAGTGAGACAAGTAAGGGGGTGGGATCGACTAGACCACACTGAGGCGCGGAGGGATGTTGCGACTCTTATGCGTGGATGGTTCGAGAGAGGAGGGTCAGGTTACAACCGTGTGCCGGATCTTTTTTCTCTTTCTTTCTCTTCCAGCGATTTGGGCGTCGGTAGTCGATGCGGGTTGGTCCAAGTCGAGTAGCTAGGCTGCGGGATGATGGATGGGATGGGTGGGTAGCAAGCAGCTTTTTCTTGCTCGATGTGGGATTCTGGGCCGAAAGAAGTCGGGGACGTAGGGCCAGCTCGCGCGGGATTGTGTGTGTGTGTGGAAGAAGAGTGATGATGTGATGGGCTTGACTCTTGATTGGGGTTGGTTGGTTGCAGACTTGTCCGGTTGACTTGCTTTTGATCCAAAGGAAGGAAAAGCTCGGGTGTGTGTGTGTGTGTATGGGTGTATGGGTGTATGGGTGGTGGGATGAGTGTGGGAGGAATCGATAAAAAGAAGGCAGAGGGAGTTGAGGGGGGTGTGGTGCGGGCGAGACGAGGAAGGATAAGAGGATAAAGAAGCTGGATTGTGTGTGTGTGTGTGTGTGTGTGTATGGTGCCAGAGATGGCTACCCGGGTCTGTCTGTTATTTACTTTTGGCCAAAGTAAGAACACGGAGAGTTGCCGCGGTTGTCATCAAGAACCCATCTTATCTCCAGTTCTTTTTCTTCTTCTTCTTTTCCCCGTTGCTCTTTTCTTCCGCTTCTCCGGGCCAAGAGGGAAGAGAGACTGACAGGGAAGAAAAGAACAGGAAAAAAAAAAAAAAAGAGGGACGATAGGCATCTTCCACGTTATTTCCCACCGTCTCATCCATGACGCTCCCATGCCCCCTAGACCCTGACCAGCTCTTGGAGCCGCGATAATAGGTCCGAAGATGGGGGTGGGGGACCCGAGCTTGGTATGACGCCGAACCGTCGTCCCACTCGTATCCGTACATGGGAGATTTTCTCTCTCTCGTGGTTTCTCCAACATTTTCTCATTCTTCTTTCTCGCTGTGGCTGGCCTCTGTTTTCCGTCTTGGCATCACATCTACATAGGTAGTACGGGAGACAACTAGGTACGCATGCTCCCCCTCCCACCTTCCCCCTCACGGAGACGAACGGCCAAGCATGATCCCAGCGGCGGGAACATCAGCTTGTTTGCCATGGCGGGGGGGAGGAGGAAGAGGTTGCTGAGGTACACAGTGACAGACGTCGGTAAAGCCTCGCGTGTTAACGTCGCCAGAAACGGCAACCCCAAAAACTTGGGCCCCCATGTGTCAAGTATCAGTACTTGTTCTCCCCTCCCCTGAGAGAGAAGGAGGGAAGGAGCAAAGGACAGTGAAAAGGGTTTTGCACCTCGTCTCGCGATTCAGCCGGAGCCCACAGTGGCCCTTCAGGGTCTTTGCGGATCGGCGGCTCGAACGGTCGACCGCAGCGCTCTCGTCGGTCTTCTCGCCGGCGAGCGTTTCTCTGTGTGGGGAAGAGGGCGGCATGTCATACACTACGCAGTACAGTCTACTGGTACAGATACACAGTAGTTTGTGTACCCAAGGTACGCTGGGCTGGGTCAGGGTCAGCCAGGGGCCTGGGCTGGAGAGCGTGGCGTACGGAGTACTAGTAGGTATGTACCGGTACCTGGTCTCCCTCTCTCTCTCTCTCCTCTCTCTCCCTCCACTTCTGCCACTCTCCTGTCGGGCTGGCCTCTTGCGCCTGCCGCCAGCACCTGGACCATTTCTCCGCATTATACTGGATCGCATCAAACCTGTCCCTGTTGCCCACCAGGGGCCGGGATCCTGGCGGCAGAAGAATGGGAGCCAATGCACCGAAGCCTCTGCCTCTATTCGTACCTCGAGGGAACAGAACAGTCAAGCGATGACATGCTCCTGCTCCACTCCGCAGACCAAAATTGCGCCACGCCCGTGTACTTGTTATCATCCATGATGTTGGCTGTCTGTCTGGCCCTGCCTTGTTGCGGAATGTCTCTTCTCTTCTCTACGCGTGGACGGATCAGCAGAGAGCAACGCTCGCTCACATGCGGTGCCCAATTCTCTCGCCGCAACGGGGGGTGGGGAGACAAGACAAGACAGGGAGAGAGAGAAAGAGAGACAATGTGGGGGCCGCTGGACTCGATCACAGATTTCCCGGCAAGTACGGATACGGAACAGCATTCCGTCACAGATTGCAGACGATGTGCACATGCGACTTGCCTAGGTACCTAGTCGTCAGATATGGGCGAGACTGGCAGCGCCTCCGGAGTCATCGACTGTGCGGCCGCTGCTGTTCGAGTGCGTCGTGCGTCGTGCGTCGTGCGTCGTGCGTCGTGCGTCCGTGTCGGAACTCTATCTTGAACTGGGGAATTGCGGGGGAGGGAATCACAAGCCTCGAAATTTCCATTAGGCAAAGAAAGAGTGTGGAAAACATGGGGGGAGGGGGAGGGGAATCTGGAGAGAGACCAGTCGTCGCTGAACCCAAAACGAACAGACGGGGTTTTGGCTCATGCCACCGTTTGCTTGTGATAACGCCCCCTTCCCTTCCTCCCCCTTCCCTTGCTCTCCCTTTCCTTTCTTGTTGCTGGGCTCCTGCAGTCTGAAGCTATCCCCGCGTCGCCTCGTTGGCGCAAGAAGGAAGGTACGAGGTACTTGGTGCCTGCGCCGTCCGGTCACCCACCCCGAGGTACACGTACCTATCTGAGGGAAACTGGGAAAGAGCAAGCCGTTACCTACCATGTGTATCCGTACCTAGGTAGGCACTGTACCTACACTGTTCATCTCGTACCGTACTGTCTACGGAGTATGGTGTTGTGACACACTACAGTATGTAGAGACCGCGATCTAACGCTAACGAAAGCCCCCCCCCCAGGGATGGTGTGGGGTGGCTGGCTTCTGTGGAGAACATGTGAAGAAGAGCCGAACGACTTGCGACGGGGCATCCGTTTTTTCCTTCCTTTTCTTCCCCACGTAGGCTTGACCTTGCCTTCGCCTCGTCTCGCCTTGCCTTGTTTTGCCTCGCCTCTAGCTCGTCCTTTCCTCCTCTCTCCCCTCTCTCACCTCGCCCCGCCGCCTGTTATCCGACGCTCGTTCTTCGGTGCGGAAAATCCCGGAACAGACATCTCCCACACATTGGCGGGCGCCCACTTCATCTTTCTAGACCCCCCCACGCGTACACATGCCCAGTTTCTCCATGACCAGACCGACCGCCCTCGGAATACCTTCGGCATGAGGTTGCCCTGGGGGCGTAGCGGGTAAACCCAGGACGATGGTCATGTAGTATGTACCTGTAGAACCACTCTCTCTTCTGACCCAGCGGCAAGAATCGCGCAATCCTCATGCGACGCCGAGACGTACACGTGTAGATTTTTTTCTTCTTCTGTTTCTTCTTCATGCCTTTCGCCCTTTCCCTTGCCTCAGTCATCATCGACCCTCACGATCCCATGTCGGCGAGCGCAGCATTCGGAACCAAGTACATTTGCAGCCAAAGTAGCAACCTCGTTTGGTTGTCCGGGTTCTGGCCGTCTCTCCCACTGTCCCACATGACTGCCCCGGCTGATAAGGTCGACCAAACCGGGTCCGGGGCATCATACTACGTTTGGTCGACTGGACCGCGGTCTCTGGCAGCAACGCAAGGAGGCACGACAACCTCGGGCCGTTAGCTCGCTGGTGCCCGAGTCAACATCCCGAAAACACCATCGTCAGGCGCCGGATAAAGGATGGTCGAACTGGGTACCGAAAGACGGTCTCTCCTCACTGGACACAGAAGTGAATGTGGATTGGGGTGTTTGACGGACTCGATCCATGGCGCCATGCCTGGCATCGGCCGTCTGTCGCGGGCGCATATACTTGCATCGTCTGCACGAGTCGCGGCAGGATAATCCAGCCTCCTCTCGCCCTTGCCTGCCGCTACCATAGTACTGTATTACCTAGCAGCCTGTTTATTTATGCTATCATCTGTATACTTAGCACTGCCTACATAGTATGTTGTCATTGTAAACAACCGCATCCCGGATCTTGTCAATGCGCCCGGGCTGGTTCTGCGGGCGGGTCAGCCTTTCCCCCCCCCCTGCATCCACTCGAGGGCCATCGGAAGGCCCGTCCGGAGCACGGGGGACAGTCACCTGCGAAGAATTTGACCGAGGGCACCGAAGAGGGGATCGGTTCGTCCGTTGGCCGTCAGATTGATTGACTGATACAACGCATGTGCGAGGGCCCGCCGGGCGAGAAATCCCTCTCTCGAATTTCGCCGTGATTCGCCGTGGTCTGATTCGGAACCACTCGCCGACGGGGGTCAGCCTCTGGTCGTTGGGCTTCACCGGCCGGGGTGTGCCGACCTCACCTTCGGGAGCCGCTTCCATCGTAGTGTAGATTTCAGCGAGCGTCGCATTACTCTCTCTCTCTCCCCCATTCGGTGCGGAACATCGCACACGTCGCATGGGGCCTATTCCAGCCTAGCTCCCTCCCTCTTCTCCCAAGCTGCATCCCGCCTGTAACTCTCACCTGAAGCTGCATCGAAAGCAATAGAGCAGAAGAAGGGGGGGGGGGGGGTCAAACCGAAGAGACAAGGGGAGAAAGAAATAAAGAAGAAAAAAGGGACGCGAGACAGGGGACGAGAAAATTCCAGGGTCCATCCACAGCGCCGCAAACCCGCTCAGCTAGGTAGCGAGTGAGCGAGTAAGCAAACACTGCAGCATGTGCAGAGGATGAGCTGCAGCTATCCGGCAGCTCTAATCCAGCCTGGAAAACGGCCAACGACGCGACAGTCTCCGTTCTGGCATTCCTCGCATGAAAGGGCTCCATTTAGGGGCGGAGGAGAGAAAAATCTCATGCGACTGGCCGCCATTCCGGTACCATTCTTTGCACCACTCGCACAACTCCCACCCCCCCTGGACACACCACCCGTATGCGCCGAGAAGAGGACGACAGGTCGGAGGGGGGGGGGGATCCTTATCTCGCATAGGAGACGCGGTAGATTACTCCGAGAAGCAACGGATAGGCGGTGTAGAAAGCGGCGCATCGCGCATCGCAGCAGCGAGAATCAACCGACCCTCTCTCCTCCTACTGGTTGGTGGTGAATGAACTGCTTTGCTGTACAGAGTACGGATACTGTACCTAATTAACCTAATTAACACGACGAACGAATCGCCGAGTCTCCACCCAAAGCTCCGACGAGAAATCAACCAACCACGAGCTTGCAGTCCATCCACTTCGACCGTGAACGCTGCGTGTGTGGCCGAGGCATCCTATTCCGCTCCCCTTTCCCACGGACCACCAAGGAAAAGGCAAAGGCCACCACCACCACCACCACCACCACCACCACCACCGCAACACGACGCACCACCACACAACCGCCGTGCCCCCCCAACCTTCAACAGGAAAGGAATAAGCGCCCCTCTTCCGAGAGAGCTACCCTGCACAACACGGCATACCTTCCGTCCGCCGGCGTCGCAAACCTCGGCCAGTGCGGGTAACCCTCCCACCTCCAAGGTCCCCTCTCCCTCCCTCTCTCTCTCTCTCCCTACGCCCCGGCCTCGCCGGCCACCGCCACTCACATACGGACGCGCCCGACGCAGCCATGTCGGACCGCACTCCGAGAAGCTGGTTCGCCGTCCCCGCCCCGGTCGCCGCCCTCTTCCGCCGCTTCCCCCTGGCCGTCTACCCCGCCAACGACCTCCCCCTCCGCTCCCCCTCCCGCGCCGACCTCCCGACCCTCTACGTCTTCGTCGCCGACGACGATGCCCCGAGGGGCCGCCCGAGCTTCAACCCCTCGTGTCTAAAGTGGCAGGTCCGTCCACACCTCTTTCCCTTGGCATCCCCTCCCTCTCGTGCGCCCTATCCTAGCTAACGCCACGCCCGCCGCCGAACCGCAGACCTTCCTCAAGATCGCCGGCGTAGAGTTCCGCATCCTCCCCTCGACGAACCACGCCTCCCCCTCCGGCGCCCTCCCCTACCTCCTCCCGCCCGCCGCCGCCGCCGCTGCCGCCGCCTCCCTCCGCCCCGTCGCCGGCGCGACCGCCCTCGAGTCCTACGCCCTCGACAACTCCCCCCTCCCGCGCGAGAAGCGGCCCCCGCCGCCGCCCGCCGACCGCCTCGACGCCTACTACGCCCTCGTCGACACCCGCCTCCGCACCGCCTGGCTCCACGCCCTCTACCTCGCCCCGGCCAACGCCGCCCTCCTGTCGCGGCTGTACGTCCGCCCGGCCTCCGCCAACCCGATCGTCCGCCTGGCCCTCGCCCACCAGGTGCGCTCCGCCGCCGAGGCCGAGGTCCTCAAGTCCACGCGCGCCGCCGTCGTCGACCCGGCGAGGGTCTACGCCGACGCCCGCGCCGCCTTCGAGGCCCTCGCCGTGCTGCTCGACGAGAACGACAACGACAACGGCGGCGGCGAGGGGTGGTTCTTTGGCTGCCGAGAGCCCACGCTCTTCGACGCCTCCGTCTTCGCCTACACCCACCCGCTGCTCGACGCGGACCTCGGCTGGGCGGACCGCACGCTGCCCGACATCCCAGCTAGCTTTCCCGGCCTGGTGAGGCACCGCGAGAGGCTGCTGGAGCGGTGTTTCCCCGACGACGAGGGTGTGCTCGTGTAAAGAGGTGGCCGGTGGGAGGCTCTCGATAAGAACAGCGCGGGCGACTAATTAGCAGAGAGCGGGACGAATGGGACGGGTCAGGGAGACGTTGCGTGACGAAGCGAACTTGTATAATACCTAAAGAAATACCCGCCGTCTGTGGGTGGGCGACGTCGTAGACTCTGAGTGACTGGGCGATGCTAGCATGGCCGACACCACACCGCATGGAATCCCGCCCGTATGTGAGCGGCTTACAACCTTTTACCAACCCCAGAGGGGACCCCCTCGGCCATGACTTGGCATCTGCGGTTCCCACGACCCTCAAGGATGAGTGTCAAGTTCGGAAACCGCTTCTCATTCCGTGTCTTGTCTCCCTCGTAGTGTCTTCCTTTAGCCCCCTTCGCCATCGCCGTCCGCCATACTCGGTGGCTGCGATGTACCACAGGCATTCTTCGAGTAGGTAGAGCCGAGGGCAGCCAGAAAAGACCACCGCTCAAGCCCAGAAACAGCAGCGCAAACCGGGAAAGGTCGGCACTGCATACATGCGAGATGGTCATTGGTAGTATGTTTATTTGTGCAGCGGCGTCAGACGCCCCAAGCGAGACCTATGTAGACTACCCTACCCGCCTACCGCATCGCCCAATGCAAGAACCCCTCAGAGCCGACTGTAACGTTACCGTTTCCACTCCAAGACTAAGCCAGACGCCGATGATATGATGGTAAGAAAACAAAATAAAACACGAAATAAGGAGAAGGAGAAGGAGGGGGGTGGAAAGAAACCGTATTCTGAACGTCGTACAATAGTAGAATGCCGTCAGAACCGACCCTGACAGCCCTGGGCCGAAGGGTTCTCTGGGGACGCGTTGAGGCTTCACAGAGCCGCCAACCCTTCTAGAAGGGCTGAGATCTCGGTATGTCTTCGATGACGTCCTGTAAAGAGACAAAGGCGCCTGGTCCGCCATTTTCTCGCAGATCATCCAGTAGCACGCTCGTCTGAGCATAGATCTTTTCGAGGGCTGCACGAGAGGATTTGCCCAACGACACTGCACACGATATTAGTAATTGGCCTGGCTGGCTAGCTTTCCAATCTGAGACTTACGGAGAATCGCCGAATTAAGCTCCTCTGCAACTGCCAGGCGACCTTTCCTGTCAAGTAAATGGGCAACATCTTTCTCCTTCAGTGGGTTTGAGTACGCAAGAAGCGCGTAAATGTCCGCCAAGTGCTTGGTAACCTCTCGCCTGGGATCGTTCTTGAACTCGGCATGAAGCTCCTGTCCGTATTGCAAGGTCGCCATCTCGAGCTCGTTGATATCGGTGGGGGCGTCGGCAGAGTCTTCCGTGTCCATCTGGTCCCAAGCACCATTATCGGTACCGTTGGCGTCAAGGTCCATTGCCTGGGCGCCGACATCGCCGCCGTGGCCATTGCTCTTCTTCACCTCTGACGCGGCCCTCATCTCCGCAGCGGTCCGGACCATCTCGATAAACTTGCGGCACCGTAGCCGGAAGTATACCTGCTCGTTATCTTTGAGAACCTGAGGGTAAAATGCGTTCGTGTGCTTAAGTGCTCTGTCAATATCGCCCTCGAGTACGGCTCTTCGGATCCCTGTAGTCATTAGCGAGGCCCGAGCTTACACGCCGTATGTAGAACTCACGTTGTCGCTTGTTAGCATGCTCGTCGTCCTTCACATTAATGCCTTCAACGGGAGCATTCGGGTCGAGGCTCAGTGCCTTCTTCTCAGCATTAATTTCTTCCGCAAACGCTCTCGCCGTCTCGACGTAACCATCGTGCTGTAGAAATTGTAGAACCTGGCTGCCGGTTAGTCTACTTTTCATTGTGAGCCACTTCGAAGCTACACGTACCAGCGCTTGAACCAAACCGGTCTCATTCATCGCTGGCGCCAGACTGGCTGTGCTCGTCTGCGAGATCTCCCGTTGTATACGCTCCTTTTCTTTCTGCAAACGCACTGTCAGTTATTTTCTGTCATAGTCTCGATCATTCGGTACTAGGCGACCGGGTTGCATGGGATACACGGAAGAACAAAAATGAGAATAAAAAACTCACCGTCATCATGCCATCAATGTCGAAAACGAAGGGGGTCTGACCAAAGTTGACACGAACGTGCTCTCCGGACTTCTTCAACCCAACTATCGGGTACAGGCTGCACGATTTTCCAACTTCGCGAAAGGCAGTGCCTAACAGGTGGCCATTCTTTGTGAAGAAAGCACTGCCCGTCCGGAAATTGACGCCACAGCCGATAACATCAGACGCGGTATAGGAAGGGCCGTAAGTCTTTCCACCGCTCTGGCCCGCATAGCAGTGGCCGTCGTCACTATGGTAGCCCCAAGAGTCCGTTTCCCAGCCAGGGGGTCTTGCGAGTCCCACGCCCTTGCCGGAGAATCCGACGCCAATGGTCATGCTGTATAATGAGTTAGAACATTGACGCTACAGATGTACGCGGAAAACTTACTCATCCCGCTTGCCCGATAACACCTGGACCTCAAAGTAGTAGATGCCGCACTGCGGAGGCATAGGGTTGTCGGCACGTATGCAGAAGGCCTCGTGTTCACGCTCCGTCTGGCCCCTCGGCCCGATGTATCTGACCTCGAGGCCGTCGGAAAGGATATCCAGAGCCCCATACTTGTCGAGACTGTTCCACCTCGTGGGTAACGGGGCGAAAGCTTCGTCTTCCTCAAAAGTGAGGGGCTTCTCAATGACGTCGTAGTTCACACCCCGGTGTGCACCCGGCTTGCTGTGAAGACTGACGTTACTTGCGCTGCTAGACAGGTTCCCGCCGGTCTGTGTCTGGTTTGCCAGGGACTCCTTCTGCGCCCGTACTTTTGCCCAGTGTGCTTCCTTCAGCCGCTGGACATGTGCCGATCCCGCCAGATACGACGGGACGAAGAAGCCGCTCCCGGTTGGACTGCTAGAGCCCGCAGGTTCACCCAGCGGGTTCGCCATGAACATATCAAAGGCCCTCGAGAAGGAGGGGAGTTGGCCAACACGCGACGGCCTCGCGGACGCGCCGTTCAAGTCGGCGCCGTTCCTGTCCGTGTCCATGTCGTCGATCCTGCTCGGGTTGTAATAGCCCAAGGCCGGCTCGAAGGTGATATCGTCGGAGCTGTTGAGGATCTGAGAGATGACCGAGGTTCGGCCGGGATGTGACAGGTAAGGTGGGTTATAGTTTGGTGGTGCTCCCGAGACGACTGAAGCGTAGGAGAAACGGCGAGGGGGGAAACCAGAGCTTTCCGAGGGCGAGTTTGGATCGGTGTAATGTGCAGAACCATGGAACGGGTTCGTCATGGTGAGGGGTCGAGGTTCGTGAAGGGGTCGACGTGCTCCGCGCACCTGTAACGCCTTGTATGCAACGGGAGCTTCGCAAAGCCCCGAGAAGCCGCAGTCCGAGCTTCTCAGGATTGTTTATAGAACGTCAGTCGTGTCTCGCTGCTTCGGTGTCGAGGTTGGAGTTTCGAACAGGTCGTCGAGGGTCGTCGGGTGCAACGAGCGAGCAATCGGCGTCGAAATGGCGTTCTGGGACGGAGGTTCGGTTCGAGTCGCACTATCACAACGGACGGGTGGCTGGTCTAACGGATTGATCCGGGTGGTCAAGGTTTACTTCGCTCTACAAAATGACTGGCTGCAACGGCACGGAAGAGACGACACGTCGAGTGTGCTAGAATGCGGCGCCGGACAGCTCGTTTATCATGATACCGGAGTGATGACAAGTCGAAAGATGGGGGTTGGTTGAGGTCAGGTCGGGGTGCTGTCGCTCTGTGGAGAAGCGGTACAAAGTGTACCGGCAAGGTACGGACGGGGTGCAGGCAAGGTTAGGTATGGGGGGGGGGGGGGGTTAGGTAGTACGTAGAGGGGACAGAGACCTCTGAAGGTAAGGGTGGGTGAGGGTGAGGGTGAGGTGGTGGACGGAGCGTGTGGGGAGTTGAGTTGCATCCATGCGAAAGTCACAGTGCAGTGCAGTACAGCGACGGACGTGAGGTTCAGCGCGCGCGGACGAATAATAGATGGCTGTGTTTTGCTGGGATTCGCTGGCCTTGGCTTGTTCCGAGCGGTGTCCCGCCGTCGTCCCAGTTGCCAGACGCCGCTAAACAATCACGAGAGCAGGTCATTGTTAGAGAGAGGCTAACCAGCCAGTTGAGGCGCCAAACGGGGTGGCCAGTCACAACAGGCGCCCGCCTCTAACTTCGGGTAGGCAGGACTCGCCAGGGATTGACACGGTGCTATCGAAGGCTAGGTAGCTTGTCTACCCACTGTCCCCTACTGCGCGGGTGTTGGCTTGTCTTGGAGTCGAAACACCAGCACGAGAAGAAACCATCTATCCTACAGCACGACTAGGGGATATGTGCGGCTTGTCCTATGGGAATTGAAATGGTCCCTTTGACACCTTGCCAAGACTAGTCACTCATGTCTTGTTCGTGAACAAAGAGTAGCCCAAGGGCAGCCGTCCCCTCGAGTGACACGCTGACTGCTGCGAGATTCTCAAAGGATAAGGGATGGGGAAACGTTGTCGTCATGCACTGTATGCTGCTGCTGCTGCTGCTGCTGCTGCTGCTGCGAGACGAGCGGCCGAGATAGGTACCTGGCCCCACGCCTTACCAATGGACACCTAGCTCAAGCCCAGCTCGGCTTCGACGCTGCTTATATAATACCACGTGACCGGTGCCAACCACCAACGTCGCCTTCCCGCCATCCTCCATCTCAAGGAGTCAAACAGGGCTGGATGGGGGAAGGAATCACGAAAGGGGGGACTAATGCTTTTTCCCTGCCCCCACCCCTCTTTGGATGCTGGGTTCCCGCTTGTCTGCGGCCGGCGATGAATCCTACCAGCAACCGCACGCAGCGCCTCCAATTGTCCCTCTCTTCCCACGAGCACCATCGTTCTGTGTTGTCGATGCACTCAATCAAATGAAGCACAGAATGGGGTTCCGCGACGCGATCTGGGCTGCACCGCCAGTCGCCCGTGGTCAATGCAGGCGATCTGCAAACTCAACCTGCGGCACCATTCCCCCTTGGGTTGCCAGACTTACCTCACAGATCGCATGTTGTATTCTTGATTCGTCTCCGATTTCAAATGGATTTGCTACATACAAGGGTCTCGGCATGACCCAACCGGCCACACCTACCGAATCAAATCATTTCACAATTGCATCGCGCACACTCTCAGTTGCCAAACAAACTTGGAACGTGACAATGGCTCAACTGTATCGCCAGTCTGGATTCCTTTATGCTTGCGCCAACGCTGTAATATACACACACTTTGTGCCTCCATTCCGGGCAAACGCCGCTCTACCCTTGGCAGCTTCCATGCTGAACCAAATACCGTGTGCCCGTAACGCCGGCGGACTGCTACCGCGTCCCCTTTTCAAAGACTGCAGACGCGACTTGTGCCTTTCTGAAATGCCATCTGCCCGAGACCCCGTTGCCCTTAAACCCTCAAAACTCCAAGCTGTTGTGTACACGTGTGGGATGGACCACCTTCGGCACCCGTCCGTTGCATAAAACAAACAAAATCGCGAGCAGCCGGGCGTCTATGACGCGGCAGTAATCGCCATCGGGCCCGGCGAGCTCGCCGGGACACTGCCCCGTGCGCTCCGCATCTCAACGTCGGCGCCGCTGTTGGCGGCACTGTTGGCGTCGCTCTTGATCTGGTCATTTTCCTTATTCTCCTTGGTGCTGCTGTCGACGGAAGCCCCGGCAGATTCTCCCGTGCTGGACTCGGGCACAGTCTTGGGCGGCGCGACCCATCGGGGGACTTCCCAGACGATCCCCGTGAAGCTCTTGAGCGTGAAGCCGCCCTTTGCCCACCTGCGACAAGGCTTGCCAGATCGGTCGAGAGCCCGTAGACCGGCGTTAATGGCGCCTTGGTTTGCCTTGGGTCCCAACTTGTGTCCACCAGGTCCACCACGGGCATTCGGATCGATTGTACCATCCTCACTACAAGGGCGGGGGAAATTAGCATGAGCCGGCATGGTGAAGTTATCAGGGGGTGAACATACAGTCTCGCCTTCTTCTTGGGTCCCGGCTTGCCTCGGACCTTGGGCTGCCCATCGGGGCCGAGTCCGTTGATAGCCCCAGCGCCACGCTTGATGCCCTTCTTCTTGACTCCCTCCATGGGGGGACCCATTGACGTGGGTGCGGGAGTGCCGTCGCCAGCAGGCGTGCCGGGGTTTGAGTCGGATGCAGTATCTCCGTTCGTGGCGATAGGCGCAGGCAACGTCGTCGACGTAGCGGGAGAGTCCTGTGATTCTTGTGTCTCCTTGGTTCCATTTGTCTCCTCGATGTCCATCTTGACGGGCGATTCTTCCTTGGCAGAATCGGGTTCGAGGATCTTCTTCAACTTGTCGGCACTGACAGTCAGGGTGACGACGAGGAGGTCGCCCTTACCCCCGTTCGACTTGCGTCGGCTGACGGATGCGGTAGGGGCCATTTCGATGGATTGGCTGCCGTGCAATAGATATATTGGACGTAGGTTAGGCGTGTTGGAGTCAAGGTGAGGAAGAGCGGAAGATAGATGGGGAGGAGGCAGAAAGCTCAAGGGAAGGTGTTGGCTTTGTCGGAGGGAGCTGCTTTGATGAATGGGGTGGCGGTTGAGCCAGTCATCCAACGGGCCACGGGTGGTGATCCGGTGGGTAATGGGTTGGGCAAGGTGGGTGGGCGGTGCGTTGCTGTTGCTGTTGCGGCTGTGGCTACGATTGGGTTGGGTGAGCAGTGTGGTGCGGTGCGGTGCGGTCTGTCTGTATCGGTATCGTCGACGGCAGATTATTTCGCGTTGGCGACTCGTACAGCCGACGGCGAGGCGATGATGGCGTGGGCTGGCGATGGATGGAATGGGAGGGTGGATGGGAAGACGAGATGGGGAGGAGAGAGAATTTTTATTTTATGGGGGAGTCCATCTGCTGGTAAGTTTGGCGGCGTCTCATTTTCGAGAGAGCGCCAGACCAGGCGGCGTGACAATAAACGGTTCTCATGCTGGGTTGGGTGCGGTGCGGTGCGGTGCTGGGTGCGTGGTGCTGGGCTCTCGCTCAAGAATTGACCTCCAGCTTTCGCTTCCTCTCGCGCACCTGCCACCAGCACCGCGGGCAGTTGTGGGTAAGCAGGAGACCAATAACCTGGGGAGGGCCCGTGGCCGCGGCCGGAAAGGGATGGGCGCACGGGTGGAGTTTTTTCCCCTTCCAGAGGTAGGTACCGTGATTGCGTGAGTAGGTACAGAGGTACTTACATCCAATCCTTCCTTCCTCCAAGGCGCAAGGTACGTACCACTCTACCCTCCGCCGTCCAGCCGGGGTGGCACACCGCGCACACTCTCGTCAACTCAACTTCCCGTCCTTCCAGGGTGATGATTTGAATGTAGAGTATCTCTCACTGCATCTGGTACCTTGGCTGGTCTCTGACCCTCGGCAGAAACTGGGAATAGGAAGCTCAGTACGGAGTATCCGTAATACCTACACAAACTATAGTGTACTCACACATACACACACACTTTATTTTTGCCCCCCTTTGCTTTCTATTGTATCTTTGCTTCTTCTCGTCCGAAGCCCCCTTTCTCTGGCCTCTCCCGTCCCTTTCCCCAGCCCCGGTCTTGTCTTTGCTTCACTTTTCGTTCGCGTCTTCTTGGTGTGCCTCAGGCTTGTGGTCATCGTGTATCCGCACCGCACCCTTACACTTAAATCGTCCCGTCTGCCTGTCAGGGCGAAGGCGAAACACTTCAGCACCTCGCGACATGGCCCAGCTGCCACTTTCCAATTCAAGCATGGCTTGACTCGAAAAATGGCGATAACACGCTACACCTCGCTCTCTCTCCACAACATGTTCCGAAGCGCCGGACGATGATCCATGGCCTTTTCAGACTTTATGTACGGAGTATTGCGAATTATTTCCCTCAGGGCCATGACACATCTTACGTCGTCACGCATCCGCAACCTGGTACGGTATACAATACACAACTCTGGACTGCGGGATTCCGCACTGCCGATGGTGCTCTTTGAGTGATGCATCCGACTCAAGCCAATTACATATCGCGAAGAAACTGCTATTCCCAGGGCGTCGCTGACGACTGTCGTGATGGCTGTTGCGAATGCGCCCTGTGGGGAGACCGTCTGAGTGGAAACAACGGTTCGAACACTGAACGAGGATCAAGGGGTCAGCAAACAAGTCTCAAACTAACACAATCACCACATACCCCGATAACCTGGGTCCACGTTTGCCTGGCGCACTCCAGCACTTTGTCCAGGGCGGCCCAGAACTCTGAATTGGTGATGGCGACCTGCAGGTTTCCGACTCAGCCTGGAATCCCCTTGGATCCCTCCTTGACTTACGAACTCTACGTACCCGAAGCCCTCGCCTGTCAGCAAGTCGCTTCATCCGTTACTGCACCCGCTGCACCATGAAACCGCTCCGGCCAAGGAAGCTTGCAGGTAGACACAAAAGACGGTTCGTCCGCCTTCATTCGACATGTTGCGGCAACGTCACTGTCAATGAGGAGGTACCGTCTCGTAACCGAACACAAGCGGAATGTCGGGCGGGCCAGATCGTGAAGAATGACACCAGGCCGAACTTGACTCGCACCATGCTGGAACGACCCTCTCAGCTATGATGCGGACGCCAAGTTGACCGAGACACCAGCGCAATCTGCCTGCCTCATTTCGATATGCGAAAGGGGCTGCTTCTCTGGATAATTACGATCCACCCAAGGGAGACTTCACAGCTACGTGTACAACTTTCTGCTTACCACTGCACCTTCCAGACAACCGTAAGTAATTGAGAATAAAGGCAATCATCGCCATTCGCTCCATCGGCGCTAGCCTGCTGGCGACCCGGGAATGGATGTCCTATGATGTGGGAAGGGGCAACGAAAACTTGCTGCATCTGCCGCGGTCATACTCCCTGTCAGATGGATACAAAAAAACGCTTTCGACCCGAACTCCAATCCCACTTGACGAGAGCCAATCGTACTTCCGAGGATGACATCCCAGCCCGACACCTACAAAAACAAGGAGACCAAGTGGCGCAAGCCTGGATGGAGATGGGACCAGCGCTCAGCACTGGTGAACCCCCCCAGCTCGTCACCTGGTTCCCATGGAAAAGGAGAAGATGAGTGGTTTTCGGTTCAACAGCATCCCATGCCAATCCAAAGCGGGCTTTTGCTTGCCAACCCCGACCGGAGATGGAGCATCACCTCTATTTAGCATTTATCAAGAAAACAACCAATGGCGAACACCTGCACAGCTTGCCAGCTATTCTTGCTTCAACACAATCGTGACTACTAGCGACATTCACCACTAGAGCATCCTATCAGATTCGCGTTTGGTCCATACTCTAACCGCATCTCAAGGATGTTCTATGTCTAGTATGCATCGCTGGCGTCTACGATCGATCAAATATCGCCGCGACCGGTACTAATGAAGACTCGCACTGTCGTCATTTCAAAGCTAAACTTCATTGCGCTTCCCCGAAACCACATCGACGCCCTGCACGACTCCATTGTCAGGAGATACTTCCGTGGACCACGTCGTCGCCTTGACACTTGCGTTCCACGTTTCGTGCTTTATCACCCCGAGCCACCATCCCAGCAGCCGCCAGAATCACCGAGGGGAAGGCAACTGTCTTTCGCCACTACACCTACGAAACCCCGGATGTAACCAGGCAGCGCAGTTGTTGGATACCAGTTCCGGGAAAGACACAACTGTTGCCGGTCCCAACGATGGCCCACACTTGATCCGCCATTGACCGAGAGACGATGCTCCGGGAGGAATGCAACCACATCAGCGGTTATTAACCAGTCACTGGAATGCGTTGCCATTGTTTTGCTCGTGGCAACGCCACACAAACTATATCATGAGCCCGAGAAGTCTCGGTGCTGCCGTGTTTGATGGGTGTACCATCTCCTACTCATCGAAGATATCAAAATGCATTACATCAATAAGATAGTTTACGTCTGCGTCGCTTTTCAAGTCGCCTTTCAGGGCGCGTCTGGTGCGATCCTTCGTAGACAGACTAGCGGTGCTGATTCGGGTCAGCTTCCAGCAAGCTATCTCAATTCGTTGAGTTTGGCCGCTGAGGACCTCGATAACCAACTAGACAGCTTTCTGAGGAACTGGGGCGGTGGCCATCGCAAACCCGACATTGTTGAAATTGCAAACATCGCAAAGAGGCAAACCGGCAGTATCCAGATCTCCCCGGAGGACCTCCAGGATCTTCTGAGGCTCATTCAGACTATCGAGCGGCAGCTTTCGGCAATCATCGCGTCCGGAGGCAGTTCGGCGAGCGGAACTTTTGTGCCGCCTGTATCCAACACGGTCAGCAACGGGGCCAGCGAAACGGTCAGCAACATTAGTCCGGTCAGCAACACTGGTCCGGTCAGTTCGTCGGCGGCGCCGTCAATCATACAGCCTACCGTCACTGAACCCAACCCAACCGCCATCGGTGTAAGTGCTCCTACCCCCAGCCCCTTTCTGACGAGTAGTAGTGCAGGCGATGGTGAACCCCTCACCACGGCATATGCGACATCAGTTGCGACCGCTTCACGGTGCAAAACGACAGTCACTCAAACTTTTACTGAGTACGTGTACGAGGACGGTCCGTCGGCGGTGCCCCGAGTCGTTCGGTCTTTTGTCGAGGTCGACGAGGATGGCATGGAGGATTCAGAGCCCAGTTCAGCACAGGATTTTGAGCAACAAGACGACGATTGGGAGCCTTGGGTCGAGTTTGACGGAACGACGGTAGACGAGGACGGCTCCGATGTCGGATTCACTACACGTGACACCTGGACTTCCTTGGGGGTGACGCGTCGTGCTCCCGAAGGTGTCTCCCTCCGTGCCGAGCCCCTCTTCGCCCGTGACGAAGAAACCCCTTGAGAGTCGACTTCTGGCTCAGGTGAGTTTCTTGTCTTGCATGCGAAAAATCATTTTGCTCATGATTGGCAGTGAATATATCATGCCTTGAAAACTTGATGACGAACAAGAATGGACAACGACAGACGATGATGGAAAGATTTTTATGAACGATTTTTACGACACTGAAGACAATCATTTGACGCAAGGAGAATACAAGGAGGACCTGCTACAGGAAGGCTGCTGTCTCTCTTTCAGCGATAGTCGAGGGGAACTACGGGGTCATGTGCCGCATCTTCAACAGATGGGCTCTACAACTGGCCTATCACAGGGCACTCATTAATTTACATGCTGGATTTTCTTATCGGCTCAACAGCTAGCTGCCTTTCTCATATCTGTGTGAAACCTGTTAGCGTCTCAGCCCGGGTCCGTGTTGATAGAGGCCGGAACGGTTCCGGCCACGCCGGCCATTATCGGTAGAAAAGCGGGGCCTCAGGATTTCATTACTCAACCACCCTCCAACTCCAAATCGCCTGCACCGGCCTGTCAGAACCACAAAACTCGGCATCTCGGACGACGAAGCGCCTCGTGATTGCCGGTGAGAAAACTTTATCCGCGTTGTTTTCTGCGTCTTTCCAGAAGAAGAAGGATGGCAGCTGGTTATATGGGGTCTGCGATGGGGTGCGCCTGGGATGCGGGAGCCTGTGAGGTGCAGAGGAATGCCGCTTATCACGGTCGACGAGCGGACGCAAGGGCTTGGCCGGCAAGAATGGAGGGGGGAGGGAGCGAACCCTTGGTCTTGGTTTTCCAGATGGTCTCGTGTGACCAGGCAGATTAGGATGATATGACAAACAGAAATGGGACGGGCACGGCAGACGGGGTGCTTCGTGTCATACTCTGCGGCCGGAGTGAGTAGGGCACCCCCTCACTTGAGGCCGGAATCGATTCCGGCCACGAAGTATATACACGGCGCCGAGTGGCGGCAGGTCAGCCATTCGAACTTGCACTCGCATCCATCCAGCGCCTGCACCGTCAAAGCACTCTCTAAACTCTGCAGCAAATTATTCGGCAGATTTCTGCGATTTTCCCCCGTCCTTTTGCATAGTCATATCACTTGGACGCACTTCATCGAGTCGTGTAAGTCAACTTACACGGCTTTGCACTCAACCCCTAAGCCTGTCCATCCATTAACACAGACACACAGACGCACACATTCACAAACCAGGAACAACACACCACCACCAACCCATTACCCACCACTCCAACCCGCACACTTCCTCTTGTCCATAACCCCGTCGTCCATCTACCTTACAGGTACTTCACAGCCCCAAACGTTCCATTCACTCCGGATCTTCTCTTTCACAATGGGATCGATCGACTCCACCCCCTTCCCCGTCCTCGACGATCCCCGTCCCGAGGACAACTCCCTCCCGGCCTTCATGGTCTCCACCACCCGCGGCTTCCTTCCCCGTGCGGACCCTGTTGCGGTCCTGCCTTCCGAGTTCGCCCCGCTTGAGGACATACTCTCCCGCATGCCAGTCAAGAAGCTCGACGGCACGCCGGGTCTGCTGGCCTCGTCCACGCTGGGCGAGACGGTCGACGCCGAGTTCCCCGACCTGACCCATGCCATCGATCAATACAAGGACAACCTGCCGGTGAGCCTGGACGCACACTCGCGTTCTCTGGTTTGAATCATCTAACCTTGTGGATAGTTGATGAATGCCCTGTACCGCGACTACTCGTTCCTCGCGTCCGCATACCTGCTCGAGCCATGCCATGAGCGCTTCGTCAGGGGCGAGGGATACGGCCTCGCAAGGGACCGTCTGCCGAGGAGCATTTCGATGCCCATCGCCCGCTGCGCCGAGCTGTAAGTCCGCGCTCTCCCGTTCTCGATCTCCCCCCCTCGCATCCCTCATCTTGCCCCCGTCGCAATCGCTAACAAACATGAAGCACCGGCTTCAAGCCCTGGATGGAGTACGCCGGATCCTACGCCCTGTACAACTACCGCCTCGAGGACCCTTCCAAGGGCCTGGAGTACTCCAACGTGCGCCTCATCCGCGCCTTCGAGAAGGGCCTCGACCCGACCTCGTCCGAGGCCGGCTTCGTCCTCGTCCACATCGCCATGGTGAAGCACACCGGCGGCCTGGTCAAGGGCACGGTGGAGGCCCTGCGCTCCTCGGCCTCCCCCGGCTCGCCCCTGGACCGCGCCGCCCTCAATCGCGGCCTGTCCGAGGTGCTCGCCGCCCTGCGCACGATCAACAGCACCATGGAGACCATGTGGGACAAGTCGCGGCCGCAGAGCTACACCAGCTTCCGCACCTTCATCTTCGGCATCACTAGCCAGAGCATGTTCCCCAACGGCGTCGTCTACGAGGGCGTCAACGGCGACGAGCCCATGTCCTTCCGCGGCGAGTCCGGCGCCAACGACTCCATCGTGCCCCTCATGGACAACCTCCTCCAGGTGCCCATGCCCGACACGCCCCTCACCGAGATCCTCAAGGACTTCCGGTCCTACCGCCCCAGCAACCACCGCCAGTTCCTGATGCACGTCAAGGACCGCTCGCTCGAGGTCGGCCTCAAGGACGCCGCGCTCGCCGCGAAGCTGTCGGCCGACGGCCTCGCCGAGGACGAGCGGGAGGCCGTCCGTGAGTCCCGCCGCCTGTGGCTCCTCATCCTGCACCAGGTCCGCGACTTCCGCTGGCGCCACTGGTGCTTCGCGCGCGAGTACATCCTCAAGCGCACGTCGCACCCGACGGCCACCGGCGGCAGCCCCATCGTCACCTGGCTGCCGAACCAGCTCGAGGCCATCCTCGTCGAGATGGAGGACCTGTACGAGGCCGTCGGCGGCGGCGGGGCCAAGGGGGCGGAATGGGACCTCGGCGAGGAGCTGCGGGACGTCATGGACTTGGTGTCGAGGCAGAAGCACACACTGCGGAAGGAGGTGGCCAAGTACTGCGCCGAGCGCGGCGTCAATCAGCACACATCTTCGTAGAAGACAAAAGAGCTGCGGGCGCAGGTTATCGTCGGGAAGAGAGAGTGTGGGTGGATTGAGTGTGTGGGTGTGTAGCACATGGCGAGTCTCATGCAGAACAGAGCGTGGTTATTTCAAACAAGTCTATTATTCCAACCAGTCTACCCATCGCCCGCGCGCTACTTCATCATGTGACTGCACATCTGCGGGCGCGCTAAGGGACACTGAAAGGGGTCGTGTCTTAGTTCTGCATCGCCTTATCCATGCTCCTCCTCCACCTGGGCGCGTTCCTCCTCAAGGTCCAGACGCAGACGTAGCCCGACACCCAGGTGAAGATGCCGAGGATCGTGAACAGCCAGCCGTTCCCGATGGCGCTGATGACGGGCTGCGCGGCGACGGCGCCGACGCAGCTGAAGATGTTCCGGACAAAGTTGTTGACCGCCACGCCGCCCGAGCTCCGCTTGGGCATGAACTCCGTTAGCATGGTGGTGGCGGCGCCACTACGGGAAGGGGGGGGGGAGCGATGTTAGCCGCGGGCGGTAAAGGACAGAGCCGACGGAAGCCCTGCGCGGACGGACGATTTCCAGGGAAGAAAAAAAAAGTTAAAACCACGGGGGGAAAGGGAAAACTTACAAGACGAGCATGGAGCTGGCTCCAAAAGTGAAGAGACCGATACACGGCACGAACCAGAAGAGACCCTTCTCGACCACCCAGCCGTAGTAGATCAGGGAGGCGGGGTACACCGTCGCAGCGATCCAGATGTTCTCGCGCATCCTGTCCTCCGGGAGCAGGACCAGCTTGCCGTCGGGGCCGTAGCGGCCGGCCTTCCGGGCCTCCCTGGCCATGATGACGTCGAGCCAGCGGCCGCCGAGCAGGGAGGCCATGAAGTAGCCGAGCCCGGCGGGGAAGTAGAAGAGGCCGACGATGAGCTGGTCAAAGCCGTACGGGGCGGCCGAGAAGGTGGCCTGGACCGAGATGTTGACGACGAAGAGGGCGCCGAAGGTGATGGCGGCGAAGAAGACGGTGATGGCGACGGGCGGGAAGCGGAGGTAGAGTAGGACCGAGAGGGGGTCGACGAGGGACTTTTTCAGGAGCGCGGCCGCCTTCTTCGAGTGCACCTTGACCGACTCGATGGTCCTCGTCCGGGAGAGGGTGACCTTTTCGCCGTCGGAGGCGGCGCGGGCCGGCGGCGCGGGAGGCCTGGGCCGCGCCAGGGTCTCGGGGAGGCAGAAGAGGATCATGGCGAGGACCAGGCCGCCGTAGATGGACAGCGCCCACATTGTCGACTGCCAGCCGAAACGCTGCGATAGTGCTCCGCCGATGATGGGCTGCGAGAGGGGGGGAAGGTTAGTGGTCCGGGTGTCGCATCGTCTCGGGAGGGACTCACAGCCAGGAGGGGCCCGGTCAGCGGGCCGAGATAAAAGATGCTCATGGCGCGGCCTCTCTCGCGCGGCTCCCAGATATCCGCGATGGTGCCAGCCCCGACGGCCTGGACGCTGGCGCTTGCGCCGCCGCCGAAGAGGCGCATGACGATGAGCATGGTGATGTTCACGCTCACGGCGCTGAGGATGGAGAAGACGACGAAGAGGGTGAAGGACAGCAGGTAGATGGTGCGGCGGCCCAGGGTCTCGGAGAAGGACGACCACCACAACGGGAAGATGGCCATCGCCAGCATGTAGAAGGCCACAGACAGGTTGGTGATGGTGGGCGAAACGCCGAATTCCTTGGCCATCTCCGGCAGGGCGGCTTGCGCGTGTTAATGGTTGATTCAAAAACGAAGCCCTGGAGGGGAGCGAAGCCCTGGAGGGGAGGGGTGTGTGTCTTGAAGCTTACGATAGAAGATGGACGAGCCCATGGGGGAGACGGCGGCGGCGAGGGCGATGATGAGGGTGATTGTCCATTTCGTCTTGTTCGTGTAGTTGTACGGGTTGTCTACTTCCGGGATGGCGGCCAGCTGCGCGAAGAGGCCGCGCCTCTTGGACCTGGCGACGACGGAGAGGGCGCGGGAGCGGGTGGAGGAGGCGCGGGACCGTGTCCTCGCCGGGGCGTCGCCGGCCGACGGGTCCCCGCCGTCCGGCTCGATACGGGACCTGTCCCCGTCCCGGTCGACCTCGGTGATCTCGTCATCGTCATCGTCGCTGCCGCTCGATTGGCTCTGCTCGTCGCCGCGGTCAGGAACGTTCCCCGGCGGGAAAGCGTCCTTTTCCGGGTCGCGTGGTGTGGCGGCCATGGTCGGACGCCGAATCGGTGCCGAAGGCGGGTTCTCCAGCAAGATCACACGTCCAATCCCAGCGATGCAGAGCGGTCGAAGCAGAATGGCCAGCGGGAAACAGGCAGGGGTGAGCAGAAAGGCAGTCTGGAATTTGGAGACTCGCGAGAAGGAAGAGCGGCCAAGAAGGGGATATCAGGAGGATGGGAGAGGAGCGCCAGCACGAATGACGACTGCAATTGCCGGGGCCTGGCCGTTTGTTTTTAGTCGGGCGCTGTCCGGCTCTTCCACCCCCCACACACCCGCCTCCCAGGGTTGGTCATGATGCTACTAGCCTCTTCATGGGCGGTCATCCAAGAGCTCCTGGATCGGGTACCGTTCCGCAGTAGAGTGGATCGAGGCCGCTCTCGGCCCTGGGATGCCGATGTTTCGAGCGCGAAGACATGCCTCGGCGGTTCGTCAGACGGGTAGTGGGCCAGCATGGGGGGCTGCTACCAGTGTAAGCCCGGCGACCTACGAGAGGAACCAAAGAGGGTAGTGTGTCCAGGGAACGAGAAGAGCGGGAGAGCGGAGTGATGGAATGAAGCAGCACTTGGGTTCGAAATCGGATTGGTAAGAACGCAGAGGGCGGTAGATCGGCACTGGCCGTTGAGACTTGCCATCATCTACGTAGTACCGCATTGGAGGCCGAGTGCCGGTTTCCGTCCTATATCCGCCAAGTAAAACGAGCTGCGCCGTCGGCAACTGGGTAGGGAGGGTACACAGAGGTGAGGTGTGGGTGGCCACCGCCAACCTGGCTGGCCCGACTCTTTTCGGCGCGGTTCTTATCGAAGGCTCGCTCCTTATCAGGCGGAACGGGCAGTTCCCGCACCTACTGGCCCCCTAGTACACTAAGGGTCGGGGGAGTGGCTGTCGCGGAGTGATACTATGTACGTCGTCACCATGGCCTGCATGCTCGGCGGGGCTCGTGACAGAGGGTGGGATCTCTAAAAGTAGAAATGTTTGACACACGGAGGTGAGATAAAAGGGTGGTGGATGATCCTCCGCGAGGGGGCACTAGGTTGATGAGACGGGGAGAAGAGGAAGACTTTGACGGATACTGTTGCCAAGGTTGCTTCAAAGACGGAAGAAAAGATGGATGGATGGATGGATTCGATGCCAGTGATATGTTCCGGGGTTCAGGCGTTGGAGAACCCCCCCCCCCCCCCCCCCCCCGGGTTCGTGCCTTTGAGACCCATGGCCGAGGCAAAAGTTGCTATACATAGTGAAGGCGATGTAGCCGATTGAGACTCACGCAATGGCCGTTGTCTCTCTCTCTCTCTCTCTCTCTCTCTCTCTCTCTCTTGGATGTTCAAACAAGGTTGTTCGGTTGACAATATCTGATATAGGGGGCTGATGAATTGACTCAAACTTAATCTCATTGAGTCTGCTCTGTTCACACATACTGCAACTTGCAGGTGCAACTTGCAAGTGGTGCTTTCCCTGTTTCCCCCCTCCGAGTGCGGGGCTTACGGGGCTCCAAATTTTCATAGCGAACATGATGCCCGCCATGTGGCACGAGCCCTCACCAGCCAACAAGCCTGACAGCGACAGCAGCTGTGTGAGATGAGATTTCATAGTTGACTCATAACGGATTGTCCGAACTTGCTTGTAAGTGCAACAAGACACGCTCCAACGGGACTCCCTCCTTCCGTCCCCTCCAAACTTGATTCTAGGTGTAACAAGACAGACACACACGTTCCACCGGGACTCCCAGCCAATCCCGTCCGCAACCATGTCCCTCACCAACGCCTCGCCCGCCGACGCCGCAAAGGGTGCCAAGTCGGCCTCCCACACCCTCGCGACCCTCCCTGCCGAGGCCCGCAACGACGCGCTCACGGCCATCCACGCCGCCCTCGCCGACGCCCGAGATGAGATCCTGGCCGCCAACGCACGAGACCTGGACCTCGCCCGTAAGGCCGCCGCCGACGGCCAGCTGAGCCAGAGCCTGGTGTCCCGCCTGGACCTGGGCAAGAAGGGCAAGTTTGAGGATATGCTCAAGGGCATCTTGGATGTGCGGGGACTCGAGGACCCGGGTATGTTTTCTTATACGTCAAATCAACCAGCTCAGCCCCTTCACTCCTCTGACGCGCCAACGTAGTCGGCAAGGTCACCCTGAGGACCAAGCTGGATGACGGTCTCATCCTGGAGAGGGTCACCTGCCCCATCGGCGTCCTTCTCATCATCTTCGAGGCCCGCCCAGAGGTCATCGCCAACATCGCCTCCCTGGCCATCAAGTCGGGCAACGCCGCCATCCTCAAGGGGGGCAAGGAGTCCACCGAGTCCTTCATCGCCATCTCAAAGGTCATCTCCGCCGCCCTCGACAAGTCCAGGGTCCCCAACTCGGCCATCCAGCTCGTCACCACCCGCGACGTCATTCCCCAGCTCCTGGCTCTCGACCAGTACATCGACCTCGTCGTCCCCCGCGGCTCCAACGAGCTCGTCCGCTACATCAAGGAATCCACCAAGATCCCCGTCCTGGGCCACGCCGACGGCCTGTGCTCCGTCTACCTCACCGACTCGGCCGATCCCTCCATGGCCGCCGGCGTCATCGTCGACTCCAAGACGAGCTACCCTGCCGCCTGCAACAGCCTGGAGACCCTGCTCGTCCAGGAGTCGGCCCTCGACTCCGTCTTCCCCGCAGCGGCCGAGGCCCTGGTCGCAAAGGGGGTGACGCTGCACTGCGACACAAAGTCCAAGGCCGCCCTCGAGTCCAGCATCTCGGGAGATGCCGCCGCGAAGCTGGTTGACGCCACGGATGCCGACTACGACACCGAGTTCCTCTCCCTCGACCTAGCCGTCAAGGTCGTCGCGTCCCTGGACGAGGCTATCGGGCACATCAACGCTCACGGCTCCAAGCACACCGAGGTCATCCTCACCTCCTCGTCCGAAGACGCCGAGAGATTCATGGCGGCCGTCGACGCGGCGGGCGTGTACTGGAACGCCTCGACGCGCATGGCCGACGGCATGCGTTACGGCTTCGGCACCGAGGTCGGCATCAGCACCAACAAGATCCACTCCCGCGGCCCCGTCGGCCTCGAGGGTCTCATGATTTACAAGTACAAGATCAGGGGCCACGGTCAAGTATCGCTGGCGTACGGCGAGGGCGAGGGGCAGAAGCCTTTCAAGCACGAGAAGATGCCATTCTGAGAGAGAGAGAGAGAGAGAGAGAGAGAGGAGGAGGAAAAGAGCATGTTAACTCGGCGTTAGTCAGGCGTTGCAGGATGGGAAACACAAAAAGCCCGAATGAATAAAGAATCACACCCGAGGGTAACCATTTCAGCCAGCGTTCTGAGTTCCATTCGTCCTTTCTAGTCTTCTCTTTCTATCTTTTTGTCACTGACGGCGGTCGTGGCCGGGACCGGCCCCACACTAGTCGGGAATCTGCCGGTTCAGTACGGCTCCTGACCTTTAGTTCCCCGAATGCCACGACGCGAACAGGCTTGTTTCAACATGCTACATTTCACGAGACGCCCTCGAGATAACCATTGCCACAATTCCCATACAGAGATTCGACATGCCATGAAACTTGTTGGTCAAGTTGCGGGACAGGTAGTAAGTGAGTGAGAGAGAGAGAGAAGAGGACCCGGGCCAATGACAGGGCGACTTGCTGTTGGACGACTCTAAGCGCCGCCCCTCTTCGCCAGGCGCCCGAAAAAGTTAGAGACTCTCTCCATCCCTCTCGTCGCCCGCCAACGATTGGACGACGGTGCGGACATGCCAACCATGCAGCTCGAATTGGAGCCTCGACCTTTGGGAGAAGCTCCCCAATATTGCTTACCCCCCTACCGCACTATCGCATGCAGGCTAACGGGAAGCTGGGAAGCAATGCGGCCACATTTCGTGGTCAGTCAGTCCCCCCCCGGAGCCGTGGCAGGCAGGGGTCCCGGCGGAGCTGTATTGCATGGCGCGTGAAGCTCCCTCTTTAATGGACCCGAACCCCAAGGGCGCCCATCGCCTTTGCGCAACGAATATTCCTCTCTCTTCCTTCATTTGAAACTTCCTGATACCTGGTGGGAAGCTTCGGTCATTTGAACGTGTTTTAGTGTCCGGCATTTTTCCTCCCGTGGAACCCGAGTCTTACTTCTTCTCGTGTCACTTGCACTCTGCGTCAACAAGCAGGCTGTGATCACTGTAAGTGCGGGGCAGCGATGCGACGACTCATTGCCACCGGCCTGGTGGACGACTGACCGACTGACTGGCTTGAAGGCAGATAGACCGTCTTGCTGTTTTCCTCTCCTCCCCGACTTTCGTCCCCGTTCGAGTCTGATTGTTCAGGACCTGAAAATACTCGCCATCTCGACGGCGTAAAGCAGCATAACTTAAGGGTGGCTTTTTACCTGTGGCCATGTCTGCCCAGTACTATCCCCGTGAGTCGCTCATCTGCGCAAACGGATGAGAGTACCTTGCGCTGACACTATTCACAGCTCCCCCACCGGGAGGTACGTCTTCTCTGGGCGAGTGAAGCCGTCGATTGACCGACCCCTTGGCTGACCGAACCTCAAGGCCAACCCCAGCAGAACTATCCGCCGCCGCCGCAATCGCCGCCCGCGCACCAGACCCAGTTCTCCTACCCTTCTCATCCCTCACAACCTCAACACGCCCATAGCGGAAGCTACTCCCTGCCGCCTCAGCCCTCCCCGGGGCAGTCGCAGAACTATCCGCCGCCTCCTCAAGCCTCGCAGGCGCAGAGCTACCACCCTCCTCCTCCTCCTCCTCCCCAGTCGACCACGCCCCAGAACTACCCGCCGCCTCCCCAGCCCTCGGCCGGACAGCACGCAAGCTATCCTCCCCCTCAACAAGCATCTCCAATCCAGGGGAGGACATATGCGCCGCCTCCCCAAGACACGACGTCGCCTGCGCCAGCTCAGCAATATCCCCCGCCTCCGGGTCTTTCCCAAGGACAGCCTCAACAGCAGCCTCAACAGCAGCACCAACAACAGTACCAGCAACCGCACCAGCAACAGCAGTATCACCCGCCTCCGCAACAGTCACCGCAGCCGTCCCCGCAGCACCAGCAATACCAACAGACGCAGCTTCCTCTGCGGCAGTCGGAAACCCCCGATTCGCAATCCCACTTCTCTTCTCCGCCTCCCAACTTTGACGCCCCGCCCGAGGCTTCCAGCCTGCCCGAGAAACAGTATGTCGAGGAAGCACCCGTCGACACGAGCAACCCGTCCAACCTCGTTGGCGGCGCGCCTCCCACGACCCACTTCATAGGAGCCACGGCAGCCGTCGACGATGTCGGCACCTTCAATGGTGGGAGCTACCGCATCAGCCACCGGGACACCAACACCATCCTCACAGTCCAGCTGGCCATGGGCTGTCCGTTGCAGGCGAAGCCGGGTGCCATGGTGGCCATGTCACACTCGGTGACGCTCAGGGGCCAAATCAAGTTCAGCATGAAGAAGCTTGTGGCCGGTGCCGAGATGGCCAGCTCAACCTTTGTCGGGCCTGGTGAACTTCTCCTGGCCCCGCCTATGCTCGGCGACGTGACCAGTCTGCGTCTCACGGGTAAGGAGACGTGGTCCGTCGGGCATGACGCGTACCTGGCTTCCACTCAGGGCGTCATCAAAGACTATAAGCGTCAAGGTCTCAGCAAGGCAATCTTCAGCGGGGAGGGGTTGTATGTGTACAAAATCAGCGGGACCGGCTTGCTGTGGCTTACCAGTTTTGGCGCCATCATCCGGAAAGACGTGAGTGACTTTGAGTGATCGTGACGGCTCACCGACGGTGCTGACCCCAGTCTAGCTCATGGACGGTGAGAAGTACGTCGTCGACAACGGACACTTGGTTGCTTGGAACGTCAAGTACATCATGGAGCGAGTCGCTTCTGGAGGCATCATCTCCGGCCTTTCGTCGGGCGAGGGCCTGGTCTGCAAGTTCACGGGACCTGGAACCATCTTCATGCAGACGAGGAACGCGGTAGGTTTTCTTCGTCCTACTTCTTACACCCGGTTGGTCATGCTGACGGGGTTGCGTTACAGAAACACTTCAGTGCCTATCTTACTGGGCAGGCAAACCAGACCGTGTAAAGGTGCCCGGAACGCTTGCTTGCATGTTGGCAAGCCGTCTAGGACCTTGTTTTTATGTTCCGTTTCACGAAGTAACCTTGGAAAGCGGATAAATTCAAGATATAGATGTTGATGTCATTCGGTACCCTTGGACAAGTAGCGTTGTTAAAATAATATCCTCTCCTGTTTCTCCCATAGTATATGGTTTTGCTGAGTAACCAGAGCCCATCGGCGTCCTGGTGACAGACGTCGAGGAAAGAAGCTTCAAAGGCGAATGCAGCTTTGTTTAAACCAGTACTTTTGGTTACCATTTCCATCGGCCGGGAAGGAGATGCCACTTTACGCTGTACCTTTCTGGGCATGAGAGACCTGCCTGAAGGCAACCCCCC
>JASUDE010000144.1:0-39546 GCA_034509685.1 Colletotrichum cereale
CCCCCCAGAACGTTTAGTTACGCAGCAGAGAGAAGCGCAGAAACGCCATGACGATGCCATCCTCGTGTTCGGAGCACCACCTCCTTGCCTCCAGCGCGCCGCCGAGATTAGTGATCCGGTCTGGGGAAATAGACGTCGTCCAGGCAGAGTCCTTCCGCTGACACCTCCTAAGAAAGAAAGAAAGAAAGAAAGAAAGGAACCAGACAAGGGCTCTCATCTTCGTGATATCGTGATATCGATGAGGACGTTGAAACCATAAACCCCAAAAACCCTCGATGAGGGTGGGCCTTGTCGAGCAGGGCCCAGATCTCTCCATCCACTCACCACAATGATATGTACATACCGTACTCCGTACATACCACTTATACCCATATACACTACACCCACTCACTCCGTAGTAGCCGGCATTTCTCAGCATGTCATGCATTCCCGACCCGACCGACCGCCTTACGGCCTCTCCCTTCAGAAACTTGGTCTCTCTTCCAGATCTCTCTACCCATTTCCACACAGTCGTACCAAGCCGCGCTCCTCCCTTTCTTACCCCCCCTTACGCATCCCTTGCCGGGATGTGGGGATCTGGATCTGGATCGAGGCCCGCGTTTCCGTCCCCCTCTCACAGTTCCTGACCCCAGTCTTCAGGGCCATCTACCCCATGTCTCTTGTCTTAAACATGCGTATGAGCCTTGCGGTGGGATACACGCCTTAGGACCACGCGCGCGGGTACCGTACCGTGCGTCTTTTTTGCTGTGCCACGAGGGAACAATTACGTCCCGCCTGCACCACATACCGGGCTGGTCGTGGTCGTGGTCAACTCAGCTTCAATGGGTAGGTAGGCAGAAGAACAGGACTTTGGCTCGTCATGCTCCCATCACTAACGCGAGAAACGCCCCAAACCCCCTCAACTGAGACAGTCAGACCGCATGCTGCATTCGCAGGGAACAATGTGGGGCGAGGTTCAGTCTTGAGGGAGGCCATTTGTCGTCTTATCCGCATCAACACACTCCCAGGCCGATACTGGCACCAACGAAATTGACCTTGCCGCGTTACCTAGTGTTTTTTTTTTTTTTTTGTGGATGGATCCGACTTGACCGGTTTGCATCATTATCCGCGCATATGGAGTCTGCATCACATCTTTTGGGGCGCCGCCGGATCTGTACGGCCATTCATGACTGGCTTCGAGCGCGCCCGCTTCGGCGAGCGGATGCATCGACGTCGCATCTGCCGGCTCGATCGTATCCGCCTGTTTGGAGCCTTTGCATGCGGCTCTCCGTCGGTGAGCATCCTCGTCATGGTCACATTTCAATCTGTCTTCGTCGCCGACAAGGCGTCCTGCCAATCCCGAGAGTGTGATCTTTCTCGGCGACCCGGTCCAGGGGTTTTGGTCTTGCCACTGATCCAAGCACCCCAGCCGCAGCTCGCGACTGAAGATAATGCACGGAGCCCGGTCCCATGAGCTCTTTGTGTAACGTTGAGGGCGGTCAAGGTTTACCTTTTCGGGCGCTTGTAGACCTTGTAGCCAGGCGAATGGCCATGTGGACTGCAAGCATCATGTCGATAAATCGCCTTGCCTCCGAGTCGTGTGATCGAGACTATCGAATGCTGTATCACTCACAGCTAGACAAATACGAGCCGTATAACGAGGGACTTCTGCTATGAGGGACAGAGTAGCGACCGACCCATGCTGCTGCTGCAGAACGAAAAACGGCATCGATGGCCTCTCGGTACTCAGTCCCGGTCGCCTCGGATAGACCCTACCGTCAAAGACCGACAATATGCGCCAACGGTGTGTGTCGTTGTGCAACATTGGAAGCCCTTGCGAGCTTCCGTCCAATGCTTTCTCAATCTCACAACTTTGGGTGTATCGTGGCATGTTGAGTAACACCGCAAGAGGCTTTCTCCCTTGCGGACGTATGTAAAGCGGGCCGACTGGGGCTGGGCCCTTCGCTTCGCCTAATGCCATCGTCATCGTATCTGCATCGTACCAGCACCCTGTTGCAACGCGGGCCGGAGAATATCAACAGCCCGCACAGCGATGGTGGAAAGGGGAAGGTCCAGTTTGATGGGCTGACGATAATGACAGCCCGTACGACAACAGTTCTCGTCTTGCACGTCAAGACTCGGATTCTGGCTCCACTCGGAGTTCATGCAATGCAATGCCGAACCACTGCACGAAATTGTCCACGGGCTGGCCAGCAGGCAATCCCGCATCGCGATACCACGGGACTGATCAGCCTGGATGCTTGGCTATCCAGTATAGCCAAGAACGCCCGAGATCCTTCCTTGTGGTGAGGCGGCAGTCGTCCCGATGAAATGGTCATTCGTAATATGGCAAGTCCTGACAGGCCTACCAGACTCATTGTTAATTCCAGACCCGAGAGAAAACACACTTGGACTACTGACCGGAAATCGTGGGCGAGCAGTATTTTGCGGATGCTCACATCTTGGTACCAACTTCTCGTCTACCGTTTCACCATCCAAAATATCCTTGGGGCCACGAGTAAATGTAGATTCGGCCCAAGCTGCACGTAGTGGTTGCAGTTCCATGATGTTCCGAATTACGCTGCCTCCCCTGATTTTGCATAGTTGAAGCGTTAGTGGAATGCGAAAGATCATTCCTGCATACGCATGAATATCAAATCCAAGAAAAGAATACATACGCTCAGGGGCAACAGTAGCGTTGGTTTAGTCCCATCTCACTGCGCGCAGCCCCTTTCCCTCGTTCCATTTGACATATGGTAAAAGCGCTCCCATACGGATACCCAAGTGTGAAATGGTCAAGGTCATGGTGAAGGTCATGGGGGCGGCGTTCAAGAATCTGAGAAGTCCTAGCTTCGATCAGGCGGCGGACAAGTTTTAGCTCACTGTACATTGACCCCAGTAGTGATCGGGTAGAGTGTTTGGCGGTTGCAGTTCCATACAAGTCGGCTTGCCAGCTGAATTCTCGTTGAGACACTCTGTCTGTGCCGCTCCCGCTTCCCTTTGATATCAACCGCCAGGGCCCGTGGACCAACCTCGCAATGGAGCTAGGTGAATTATCTGAGTTGGCTTCCGAGAATAATCAGGTGGTTGGGAGGCCAACAGAAGGCGCCATGACCATGAGTGTATTTTTGCGCGCCTCTAGCATGAGAATCTGGATGACTTGCATGTCTTTTGCTCAGCAGGATTTCGAAGTCTCTCTTGAGGCAAAGCGATAAGATTCGAAACATACAACCCGATTTGATTGACTCGGGGTCCTTTGTGATTTGATAGGTCCTATCGATCGATATGTGGCAACGTTCCAAATCAGCTAAACAGGCGGACACTGCACCACCCTTTCTCATGTATCAGTGCCTTAGCTTACCCATACAAATGAAGCAGCCAAGCGTGTGTTGGTGCATCACGGCACGAGCGTTGCCGGTTCTCGACAATCCCATCTGTGAGCACTGGGCGCCGCCTCCAGCTGGATCGTGGAAAAGCAAGCGTTCTGCACCAGGACAAAATGTTGGTAAGAGGGGGCGGTAATGCAGCAAGACCTGCCAGCCTTGAAGTTGTCGGTGCCACATACAAGCAGAGGTGCAGGCTTGGGCAGGCAGGGCCCCGCGTTTTCGACGCTGCCCTCGTCAGACCCCACATGCTGATCTACAGCGGCTTGCATAGCATTGAGCTGCGGGACCGAGAACTTGATTCTGTGAACAGGGAACGGTGAATAGCTAGCGAGTGATATGACACACAAAGGTCGGAGCCTGTAGGAAGAAGCAATGATGTCAAAAATACGGGTACTGTTCGGATACTTGAGACGTATCGGATGGACGCATCAGGCCAGTTAGTTGCTTTTGTGGATCCGATATCGTTGGGTGCTCGGGATCAGAAACATAACCAGAGGAGGCTCATATCGGGCTTACGCCAGTACATAGAATAACCCCCTGCCTTGATCGGTAGAGATGCGCTTGCTGATTAATATATATTGGATGGTCAACATGGGCCCCTGCGTACGCAAGTCGCTGTCGGCAGTGTCTCCGAGAGTCTGTCCAACAGAATGACAAGATCGACGTATCCGTAGGCCTTCTTGAACGGTGGCTACCTTGTGGGTGTCTGGCCAATGTCGATTCCCGCGGGAGACTTCCCTTGTCGATAAGTGCTGACCCCACCGGCACCGACAAACAGGGGCAAGAATAACCTGCCAGTGCGACGTTAGCGTTGAGCTTGTTTTTCCACAGCAACCTCAGAGGGCCCTACATTGTGGTGAATCACAGTAACTGGGATGGCTCACGATGAATTGTCTCAGTCAGCGGACGGCAAGACAGTGGTGTCGTATCTACTGAGTACCGATGGAGAACGGGGCTCCAATCACCAAAGGAGAAACAGATGTTGTTTTTGGGAGGGGGAACTGGGCGACGGGTTGAAACAGTTTTGCGTGCGCTAGCAACGAACGCTTATGTGGCCTGGTACCGTACCTACTCGATTGCCCTCTGCGGCCTGACGCCACGCTCGAGCCTTGAGGGTAGATGCTTCAAAAACGCTCTAGCGTTGGACAAAAGAGGACGATGTCAAATTTCAAAGAGCCACGTCAACGCCTCCGGCTGCAGAAGTGATGTCACCAGTTGTGAATCGTGTCTTATCATAACCAAGAGTTGTGAAGAATACGATCTGTTGCATGCTGACTTATTCGGGAAAGCCGTTGAGATTTCATGATTCTGAACGAGGGAAACCGCTGGGACTTTGGCCTTTGTCTCTGGTTTATAATTTCTGATGTTTTTCAGCTTGGGTAGTATGGCTGATCATTGCCCTTTGTGGTTCTGTCATGTGGAAGTGATGGTGACGTTTGGCAGTCGCCAGGTAAAGCTTCCCCACGAGAAGTGGCGGTTGCAACTGGAAGACCCCTGCTTCCTGGTGAAGTCAACCCTTCCTTTCGTACATTTAGTTGCTGGTTGGATAAGCCCTGCTGTCGGTAATTGAGGAAAATGCCAGTTAACGCAGAGACCAGCTGTAGAACGCCCATCAGATCCTACAGCCTCATGCTGGGTGACGGTGTCATTGACATGTAAAGAATCATGAGTGGTTGGAGAACAGAACACCAGGAGACAAGGAATCCACTCACGGCGATACACTAGCTATCCTGGTTGGCTGTCATCGAGCCCGCCATATCTCGGGTATGAGCCCCGCGGTAACGGCGTGGGCCACTATCGAAGGCGATCATCACGAATATTACACACCGAGCCGCTGTCAACCTCAGTCTCACTCGGTGTAATTCTCCGATGTCTCTGGATCGTAGCGACGGTCATCCGCAACAGGTAAGAGGGGGTTATCTCTGTCCCGTTGATTGCTGTTCTTTGGAGGCGCTTCAAGGCAGAGGGCGTTCAAGACCTAATCTGATAGCCCACCTAGGTCCATAGCTGTGTGACAAGGAAACCGAGATGTAGGTATGAGACGCTTGAAGATGGAAAAAAAAAGGCGACTTGTGGCTTTTTCGTTTTCAGCTGACAGGACCAATTTGGCATTGTTCTCAGAGTAGGGTAGGGGTGGGGCGACCGGTTGCTGGCGAGAAGATCGACGCGATCGGCCGGCCGTTGGCAAGCTATTACTGTCTTGGGTTTTCATGGGCTGCTGTGGCGGGGTGTAGTTGCACGGTAGCTGCAGCTGGGCGTGGCCGAGGAGGAACAAAGGTAGTGGGGGATGAGTGTTGGGCCGTGGTCTTGGCAATATCTGCTTGTTCCGCAGCTCTCCGCCCGTCAGACACTCGAAGCGATATCCGCACCAGTGGAAATCGAGCTTTGGTCTGGTAACGTAATTTCGAACGTGGAGAAGCAACCGAGACGGGATAACAGATGTCTTCCACTGGCCAAAGCCACCATGAGGTCAAAGTGGAGTTTCCAAGGTCAAAGTCAACATAGACCTCGTCATGCTGAGGCCCTAGTCTGGCCAATGCATGACCAACAAGGCGACTGAGCTGGGTGCTTCAGTTGGTAATCATGGTATGATGGAGGATGACAGGCGTCCCAAGGCAGTGGGTGGTCGAAGCGGGCGAGGGGCTGCCTAAGGTTCCCAACGGAGGTCCGAGAGGGGGACAGGGGCTGCGATATCGTGTATGCGGTTGCAGATGTTGCGTGCGGGTAGCCAACTAGCTGAGTTGAGGCAAGATGAACTCTTGACAGCTGCAAAAGTGGCGGGAGGAAGAGGTTGTGTCTTGAAAGGTGGTGCGTATTTCTTCGTAGAGACACTGTGCACAGCGCGATACAGGTGGCAGGTAAGGCGGCCGTGTGTTGGCTCCGTGTGCTGTAGTGCCGCAGCTGGCCTGACGCCGGGGGAGGCGGATGTACGGCTGCGGTGTGCGGTGTGCGGTGCAGTGCAGTGCAGTGCAGTGCAATGCAACGCAGACAGACTCAAGCTGATTCCGATTCTGAGGGCGAAGTGAAGGCGACGGTTGGCGATGAGGCGGTTGCTGTTGCCATCGCCCTTGCCGCGGATCGCCCTGATGCCGGTGCTGGGACTCAATGGGCGCGTGTGCTTGCAGGATGCACAGGTACAGGGCGGTGCAGTTCCTGGGACGACAGCAGCTGTTTGTGTTTCGAAACATGGGGTTCTAGAAACAGGGGAGAATGAATGAACCACGGACGATGCTAGACTGGTGCTGATGGGAAGCTAGCATGGCATGCCTAGGTACCAACCTCAGGAATAGAACCCGAATACCTAGAAAGAGTGGACGGATGCCGGTACGTACTGGTAGCATGCGCTTGTAGAAGTAGTACGGACACCTTTCTTTCCTTTCGTAGTACGGTGCCTGGGTAGGGAAGGACGGAAATAATTGCAACTCCCCGCCGCGCCTGCTCAGTCCCCCTGTTCTGGGCATCGAGTTGGAAAGTGGGGCAGAAATCGAAACATTGAGGGAAACAACCATTGGGCCTGACTGGTGAGCGGCCATGCCCCGCCGCCGTCCTTCCCTGCCCTGATCCTCCCCTCTTTTCCCCCCGCCCTCCTTCCTCCGGCCCTTCCACCGTCACGGCTCGGTGCCGCGCCGTGGCAAGTGGGGTCTCGGTTGTTTCTCCTTTCCCCCTTTGTCCATACCTCACTTACCTACTTCGGTAGGTATACATAGTACTTTCCTCCAACACATGGCACCCACCTACCTATTTTCCTGAGGCATCTCGACAGATGCGCAACTGCATTCGCTCTGTGCTGTGCATGTCCTGAGAGCAGCTAGGCACGATACCTAGATTGAGGCTGGTTCCGAGCGACATCCTGCCTCTGCCTCCCTCCATGGGCCCAGATTCCTTCTGACTCGCCATAGCTGCGTCGAGACCATGCCACTTTGGCCACCATGACAGAGCTGGGATCGGCCAATAATTACACTTCTCGGCCGTTCGGCCACAACGGGGCCCTGGAGAGGGTTCTCATCGTCAAACAACGTTAACCTTCTCTTGCATCCCTTGGGCAACGTACGTCGAGCTCTGTGCGGGGTCCCGGGCCATAGATAGGCCACCAGTTTTGTTCATGTAGTACGCTGAGAGGAGTTTCGGCAAGCGTTAACGTGTCTTATGCCTCCTCCAGTTCGTCTCAGGAAATGCGGAAATTGCGTGTTGCCGTCGTCATGATGGCGGGACGACGCCTGGTGCCAACCACGGCATGCTGTGTGCGCGCCATCCAGCGGCCGATGCTCGGGGACACTCCAGCCACATTTCCTACTTGACAGGAGGAACCGTTTCCCGTGTCGCTGCTCAGCGGCCAATGTGAGTCGCTTCTCCATCCGAATGTAGGCAGAATGGCGCCATTGAGAATTCGCGCAGAGAAACAAAGCTGGCAGCATGCTATCGAAAAGAGGAGGCAGCTAATGGAAATACAACACGCATCAAGCTCGGCAGCTTCAGCCCACCGGGAGGGCCATGTTCGGCCGTGTCCTGGGGATAAGGTGACATCGAGGATGGATGACGATCACACTTCCAACCCGTCCAACGGGGCCGTCGGAGTGATGCCGTCTCCAATCAAAAGACGCCTGGCCTGGACCACGACAACGGGGAGCTCCGTGGACGGGGCCATGTTGCAATATCTGAGCTTGATGGGCTCTGCTTCATCTCGGCCAATGTCGATATACTTGCATAGGTATGCGACGGACGAAGCGTTTGGTCGATGCCCACCAGGCTTCGCCTTCTTTTGCCTTCACTACAGCTCTATGCCATGAGTGGTTACGTGCTGTATTCGCATGGGAATGAGGTTACGGAGCGAACCTATCAAATGGCTAGTGCTTCTTCTTGAGGTACCGGTACAATGTCATGCTTCGGCTGCCTGTTTTTACTGGTTCATCTGGCATGGCTTCGGATCTGGAACCCGTACAAGACAAAAAGAAATAAGCAACAAGCAACCTTGCTTGCCGTTACAGCCCTTTGAGCTGCTCCTATGCAATTGGTTGGCTTGGCTTTGGGAACAGGGAGAATGGAAAAGTGGGCGTTGATTGTGAGTTGATGTTCATGGTCTGGCTCTCCACGGATGCACGACTGGTGCATCCTCTCGCTACCCACTGCGGCCGGAGAGTATCGGGGCATCTGGGTGCGTACAACATTCGACATACTACCTATGTTGGAGGGGGAGAGAAGGGGGAGGAGAAAGCTGTATGGTATGCATGCACACATGCACGCACGCACGCACGCACGCTGGAAGTACTTGGTATCTCTATCCATACATACATACTCCTTGCTTCCTTCAAAAGACGGCTGCCTGATGTTGCGTGAGGAAGAGTACCTTGCCTACCTTAGGTAAGGTGACAGTGGAAGAGACGGGATCTGATTCGGAGAGAGGGAGGAAAATGGGTTTCGGGTACGTACCTAGCTGAGCGGCCTAAGCTTCTTCCCAGCTCTACTGCGTAAGTGTACCAAGGGGCACCAGGGATACGTACCTGCCTGTACTCTCGCCATACTCGGACAAAAGCAGGGGCTCTCTAGTTGCCTACCTAGCTACAAGAGCAAGAGCAGTAGGTAGAAGCAGGGGTCTGGTGGACCCACTCTTGCTGTGCTGTGCAGCGCTACTTCGTAGGAAGGCTCGGAGTGCTATGGCCCAAGGTCCGACTACCTACTTACATCGTGTTGTACTGTATTTGGAAGCTGGGGATCAGAGACGGCGTCTCATTTGCCAGTCACATGACACGAGACTAAAGGAGATTGACCCCCCTTATCCATCGCGATGGCAAGGAGCTCAGTTCGGTCTGGTTTCTTGATGTGCCTGAAGGAACAATAACAACAACAATAATAACCACCGCCGCCGCCACCTACAGCAAGAGGAACCAAGACCAAGACAAGAAGAGCACAGGTACTTTGCTGTTGAGCAGTACACTACGGATACCGTAACCACCTCTCCCCTGCCGGTCTCACCTACCCTACCTACCTAGATAGTAGGTACTCCGTACGTAGCTACCACTGGTGCTAGATACCTACCGTAGGTACCTGGGCCCATCTGCCTGTCGAGCCAATCCAATCATCCATCGTCTCCCAAAGTGGCTACCTCCCCTCCGCTCCAGTCTCGCCGCCCATTCATCATGTATCCGCACATTACTGCCATCTTCCACTGCCTAATCTCAGCTCGTCTCACCCAGTGCATTTTCATTTTCCTCCTTGCCCTTGGTCCTCTCCCCCGTCCGTCCGTCCTCTTCATGCTCAGGTCTTGGTACCGTTTGTTGTCTTTTTCCACCTCACGTATTCCTCTCAACCTCGCACACGCTTGCTTGTAGCTGTTCGTTCTCGGACCAGTACTTGGGGCTATTTCAATAGGCCGAGCCCTCTTAAGCTCCAACGCGTAAGCCTGCCAAAGCCTCCGTTGCCCGGCATACATACATACATACATACACATCCGAGGAACGCTGCCCTATCCCTCCTTCTCCCTCCATTGTCCAATCCTGACATATGGAATTCTTTTATTCTGCTCCCCGATGCGGCATCTTGTTCCCGCACTTGTCCCTAATCCCTGCACATGGCTGGCCTCCCGCCCCCCCCCCCTCCCCCTCGGTCGGGCCTGGGTCTGACCGAGCTCGCTGCCCACAGATGCGCCTGAGCCATTCTGAACTTTGCCTTGTCTTGCTTTAACCCTTGCCGTCTTACCGTACCGTACCTATCTTGGAGAACCTTGGCTCTCAGCCCACGACATGGAGCGCTCCGAGTACCCTCCCGATACCTACCTGCCAGCACTGTCCCAACACGGCATACAGGCGCATAGTCCACTTTTGTCCAGCGTCATCACGCTTCCCTTCCGCCTCACTCCCTTGTCCCAGTCGCTGTGCTGTCTCTGACCATTTTACTTTTCCCCACGCCGACTTGGAACGAACCGTTTCTCACCGTCCCACGTCTTACCTTATCCAGGGCCGGGGTGTCCCCGTCCCTCAGCCGGTCGCTGCTTTGGCTTCGTACCTATCCAGCACGCACCATGGCCACTCCCAATCCCACCGCGAGGCGCCATTCTCACCCTGAATCCTCACCACACACTACACCGCACCGTACCGTACCCTACCGTACCGCGCCGCACCGTCCCCGAGCACAGAGCAACTCATGGGTTCTGCCCCCAGCTTGAACCAACACGCGGCGTCGTCTTCTCTGGTTGTCCGGCCATCTAATGGATGGGAACAATACCCATTGTTCCTTTACCCATTCCTCTCGAATCTAGGGTCTAGATCTTGACAGGGGGTGGGATTTCATTTGAACCGACTGCCGGCAGCCCGATTTTCGTCGCCGTACGCCCGTGGGGAAGCTGGGGAACCCAGGAAGGGCAAAGGCAAGGCCTATCATATCCCGCAACACCCATGTGAATGGCTTCAAGCACAGCTCCCCTCTCTTCCCTACACCGACCCGGATGGGTGCCACCTACGTTACCTGCATGCCCAGACAAGGCTTCAT
Organism: Colletotrichum cereale; assembly: GCA_034509685.1. Classification (NCBI taxonomy): domain Eukaryota; kingdom Fungi; phylum Ascomycota; class Sordariomycetes; order Glomerellales; family Glomerellaceae; genus Colletotrichum; species Colletotrichum cereale. The sequence goes on from JASUDE010000144.1 coordinate 10,848, forward strand.
CCAGCCCAAACCGTCTTAACCATGCCCCAACTTGACCTGGTTTGACATCTTCCTCTCTGTTTCGCCCCCGTACTGAGCTGTCGACTGGCTGCCGAGTCCTCCGTCTCCCCGGTCAGGTCTCCTCGTCCAAGCGGTCGAGCAAGTTCTGGTATGCACGGGAGAGAGACTTATCCAATGTCGATTGCACTCGAGTGCCAAGGGTATCTGCGTGTGGACGAGCCCATGTCCACCACGCCAATGAATCAGTGCAAATGTACCAGCAAGGCGTTTGCATGCTCCGTTTTCTTTTTCCCTCGCTCTGCAACCCCCGTCGGCTGTCTTTTTTCTTACCACACACACTCTCAGTCACTCACACTAGTAGCTTTCGTACATACAGACACACCTCACCCTAGGCGAGCCTCTCTCTCTCTCTCTCTCTGTGTGTATGTGTCCGTCTGTCTGTCTGTCTTTCTCTCTCATCCACCCACTACGCGTGTTTCTCTCTCCTCCCTCCACAGTGGGCCGCCCAAGAATACCTTGGCCCATCCGTCCACGCCCTCTATCAGAGTCACAGCCACCATGTACATGGATGGGGTCCCGTGTATGAGCCAACGGCATAGCATATCTAAATCAGGCCTTCGCTTTTTTAACCGTTCATCGTCCGCTCCTTTTCATCCACGTCGCATGCTCCTCGCTCTCACAAGCTCATCCCTCGTCCCTTCCTACAGAAACACCCGGACTCTTACTCCATGCTCGTCCCTCTTGGATACTGGGTAATGGCCGTGACCGTTTCCGTTCCTGTTTCGTAACCCCATTTTCTCTACTCTCGCCGCTGTCTACCTTGCAGTCGGCTAGATCCCGCTCCATCTCGCCCTAACCCTCGATCCGTGGCCCTCGGGGCCCTTCCCGCTCTTCGTTGCCATCTCACACGAAGCCTAGGAGCTTGCTAATCCTCTTTCGCCCTATACGTCCTCGCTCACACCATTGTCACACAGACATCTCACTCTCACCACCTCTAGAACTCTAATATATTCCGCCCTTGTCCAATTCTTTAATAGTGGCTGTTCCCCTCCACCAACATCACGCTTCCTGGACTCCGTACTTCTTCATTAGATCAGGATACCCTCTCTCTCTCTCCTCTCCAGAGCAACTCTTCACAAGCTCGAGACTCTTCATAATCAACAATGTCTTCCAACTCCAAGCCTCGACAGCCCCGACTCCGGGCCTCGTGCGATGGGTGCTTTTTGGCCAAGGTCAAATGCTCCAAAGCAAGGCCCATCTGCTCCAGATGTCTTGCGTGCGGCCTCGAATGCCGCTATTCCCCCTCAAGCAGAGCCGGCAAACCAAAATCGGACCACAGCGCGCCGAGCCACGCCAACACTGTCCACATGGACATGTCCGACCTGTCGCCCATCATGGACGAAAAGAACCTCATGTTCGGTCAGCACCCCGGCATGTACAAGATGGAGCCTGGCTGGCATACCCCCACAAGCATGGAGGGTGCCATGAGCAGAAATCCATCCATATCCTCCGGCCTTGCTATGCTTGGCGTCGACGACACAACCCCCAGAGACCAAGACCCGACAGCAGACATGTACGGTGGAGGCATGCCTTGGACACCCCCTACAGACTTCTCCGCAGCGCCGTATCCCGACATGACGATGGCTACCGCACACATGAACTCCCAACACGGGCGCTCCCAGTCTATGGAAATGGCCATGGCAGCTCAAATGACGCACTGGGGAGACCCAACGCAGCACGATATGATGCCGTACGCAACGATGCCGACGACGAGCAACATGGCCGCGGCAGCCTACTTCCCGAGCCCTTCGGCCACGCCCAATATGCGCCCGGCCATCCGACACAAGTCTTCGTCCTCGGGAGGCGGCGGTTCTTGCACTTGCTTCACCGTCTGCCTGCAGTCACTGCAAGCTCTGCACAACGCCTCGTCCCCGCAAGCGCCACCATTTGATCTTGTGCTCTCCCTAAACCGCAAGGCTGTGGAGGGATGCGCCGCCATGCTGTCTTGCAACAGATGCATGAGCCGCTCGGGCACTCACACAGCCGCCATGCTCCTGGCCACCGTCATCGGCAAGATCACAAGCTTCTACAGGAACGCCAGCCACACCTACTTTGAGAAGGGCATGGTGCCCCAGGTCAACCAGCTGAGCCCCGGGGGCGGCCTCGGTGTCAGCCTCGGTGCGTACACGCTGGGTGGTGAGGATGGCAGATGGCTCGAGCTCGAGATCCTGAACCGGGAGCTTCGCAAGCTAGAGGAGGTCTACGCGCAGTTCCGCGAGGTCTGCGCCGATCTCTCGGAGGATCCTGAGGTCAGCAAAGCCATGATTGGCTATCTCGGCCACAGCCTTGGCACGACACTCGAGGTCGTCAGCCATCGCAAAGGAGACATGAGCTATGCTTAGTCATGCCGCAACCGAAAGGAAAGAACAAAAAAGGCAAAAAGGAAAACAACCCAAAAACAAACCAAGGACGAAAGACAGACGGACATGCCCGAAAGAAGGTACAAAATTTCTTGGGCCGGATTCACATAGAGCGCCGGGGCAAAGGTGCGCTCTCGACACGACCGATATGAGCATTCACCACTACCGGTTTTGTTTTATTTGATTTTATGGAGTATACTCCCCAGTTATTCAGGGGCAGGGGAGGGTTTGGGTGAGGGCGCGTTGGGGGAGAACACTAGGTTACTGGGAACCTTTTTTTATTATTACATCTTATTATATTGGACTGTACATTGTCCGGCGTTGGCTGAACCTCTATTTCACCTGACGGGCTAGTGAAATCAAGGGTCTTTTTTTTTTTTTTGGGTTACCTTTTTGTTCCGAGAGAGGGAGAGACACACACATTGTCAAAGTCACTCACTACGGGGACATCAACCGGAAGACGGGGATAGAGAGGAACGGGACAATGAGGCCAGCGAAAAGACTAGCGTGCGGTTCGATATTCGTCATTAGTTATCTTTTCTTCTCTTTCAAATACTCCCTCCTTCAGTCGGAAAGCAAAACTTTGATACAACCCTTTTGGTCCTGTTCCTCCTTCTGCTTCATTCATAATCAGCGAGCCACACAGGAATAGAACGTAGGGTTCATCGGAAGGAGCTGATTGTATTGCGCCCGTCCTCCGTCAGGCGCTTCGACACTTCGGACGAAGGCGATGGAGGAGGCGAGGGAAACGAGCCTCTGGAGGATGCCAGCCAGGACCAATGGCAACTGGGTTTGACGGAGAGAGCTAGAGAGAGAGAGAGAGAGAGAGAGAGGGGCACGGAGAGAGAGTGAGAGAGAGACGACCTATCGGGTTGCATCAGCACCTGGTAGCTACCTAGGAGTAGCCAACAATGGATAAGAAATGTCATCATCGTGCGTGTGCAGAAACGCCCTGCAACTCGACTTGTCATACATTTCGATTACATGCAGTACCAAAACCTAGGTTCGGCATCCTGTCGCAACTGATATCGTTTGACGTGTCCTGCGTTCAGACCCGGGCCGAGGAGTCACGGGTCTTTTTCTTCTCTCCCGTCCGTCCCGGTTTTGACTGTCAGCAGTATCAACAGCCCTCCTCCCCTCATCAAAAGTCTGCCTACCTACTGTTACCTATTACGCGAAGATGAAGGGAGAGAGGTTGGGTGACACGAGGGACTCCTTCTCTCCCACGTGCGTTTTTGTCAAGGTGGTTGCATAGCCTCCTGTCGAAGATGCTGCATTAGCCTTGCCGAGTGGGGCTATTCCAGATACCCAACTGTCGGCACTGAGACCGATGCTCAATCCCCCTCCCCCTCCCCCTCGGACGCTGCAGGCACCCCCCTCAATCTCTCTCTCTCTCTCTCATTCTCTCACCTCCCTCTCACCTTGGTCCCTACACCATCACTCAACTTGGCCGTCCACTCGCCCCCCTCCCCCTCCAACTAGCCCTCGTTCGCGCCCATCGGCTCGTCCTCTCGGAATAGGTTGCTCTGCGCCTCTTCCTGTGCTTCCTTCCCGTCCCTTCCGCTTCTTGCTTCCACGCCACGCCTGATGTCTGTTGTGCGTATGTGGTCATGTCTCCTGTAGCTTGTGATCTGTGGCTGACGTGACGAGATCTCTCCCCCATCCACCTCTTATGGCACGGACGGTTTGGAGATGTCCGGGAAGGACGTGAGGATTTTGGGGCTTATCTCATGCGTGGCTGGCATCCTTTTGACAGCTCGATCCAATGAGGTTGGATCGGAGTCAGCCTCTGGATGTTTCTGAACATGCAAGCCAGTGTTAGGCCCCAAATGCTTTAGGTGAGCTACGAAGCCGGTACACAAACGGGAACAAGGACTCGGGGTAGAGAATATTCCCCGACGCAGGGTCAAGAGTCGACGCAGTGGAAGACTATCACAGACAACCTTGCCCGACGATCGTTTGAGGTGGTTTAGTCCTATTATGGTGGAAGACCATGATGGTTTGTTTCACTGGCGACTCGCGTTTCCGGACAATAGTCCAGTCTCATCCGGCTAGAGCTGCTGACAGTTTAAAATGGCGTGCTGGTCCCAATAAGAAGCCTTTTTTTGGAAACATGAGGGCGGGTGTGAAGATGCGTACGCGTATCTTGAGGCGGAGGTCTCGGGTGATTTGCGGTCAATTCGATGTAGTTGCCGAGGCCCAAGAGAAGACCGGGAGACGGGGAGATTAGAAGACGTATGCGTATATTGCTGGCCAAACTCCGATGTTCATCATCTTGTGACGGATCTGCTGAGTGTTCAGCATGATAGCCCCGAAAACTGCAAGACGAGAGCACGGACGGCTATGATGGGAGTATCTAGTTCTGACCTGCATGGTGTGAGGCAACGGCGCAATAAACACAGCTGAGGAGGAGAGGAGTGGTTGGATCCCAAGGTCCAAGCTCTTACGTGCCTCGAACAGCGTCGTCAGTCATACAGTCTTGAGGGTTCTTTAACTTTACCATTCCAGAACACGGCCTCTCTCTGCAAACAGGCAGACGGACAGGTTCCCGCTCTTGTGCTGGATGCTCGGAAGCAAAAGGAACAAAGCGAATCCTAGAAAAGGTCAAAGAGGAGCAGGGGGGGGGGGGGGGGCATATCGAACAAACCTGGATCGGAAGACATTCCTTCGTGCTGCAGAAACTCTGGAAAAAAGAGGTTTCACCTGGCTGGCTCGGAGTTCATGATTAATGCCCCGGAGACTTGGATTGGGTAAGACAGACAATGAGATTGTTCCTCGAACCAATGTAAGATGCAGCTTACACATCAAAATGACGGAGAACCGTGTTTGGTTGAGAAGCCCCTTTCCGGGAGAGAAAGTCGCCATGCCAAGCGACCAACATACTCGGTCACACGGTCAAGTGGCAGCACAGCCAGCAGATACTAGTTTGGTTATTCAGGAGCATCAATGACATGACCACATTTTCACGTGAACATTCGGTTGGATGAGATGTGGCCTTCAGTAATCATCGGAGCGCCTCGCAAACTTTTCATGGCCTGGGTCGCGACATGATCTCTGCGGGTGTGAGTTGCCAGGGGTTCGGTAGCGACTTTGCTTTCGTGCGAGGCTGAGACGGGAGCTCGGGGAGCAAGCTGCGCCCAAAGAGGCAATATCCTTGGACTCTGCTGGAGAAACTGGCGAACGGTTGGTCGTTGCGCTTCAAGTACGTCTCCAATCCAGAGATCTGTCATCTCCAACTGAAACATGATGCCGAGGGCCGCTGCTCCCAGCCGACCACGAGTTCGTCTCAAGTCCGATGGCTTTTCCCACTTATCAAAGGCAATGCAAACAAACCAACATCATGTAGATGTGAAAGTGCTTGTCGATGAAGCAGCTTCCCGCAACACTTGGCTTGCTCCAAACTGAGAGCCCAGGGCGCATGGCCGTCGATTGGTCCGTTTCTGGTGTAATTGGACATGATACAAGCGCGGGGTCCAAAAGAAGAATAGCCGAAACCTGCTACTTTCTGGCTCCGTTTCTGACCTTTGTCGGGAAATTCCCGAGAATGTCCTACCCAACGGACACATGTTGCTTGTTCCAAGCAACATATCCGCTGAGCATCTGATTGAACCGTCGCAAGTATGGATAGGCCTCCCGAAGCACTCGCACCTCTGAGGCGCAAGGGACTGCTGTAGGTAGCACGGGCGAATGCCAGGAGGCGGGGATCATCGGCTGCCTGTCTGACAACGGACAAGTGCAGCAAGATGCGTTTGGGCAGCAAAGACATCCTAACATGGCTTCCCGAAGGCAGGGCCTTGCCTCGATTACTTGAATCCAAATCTGCTCAGACAGTGCAGGACCTGACGTCTGTGGAGTCAACGGCTGCGACATTGGGCGCTGGACTGGAGGTACAAAGCAGTGCGCGTGCCTCTTTTACGTACTGACATCGGCTTAACATCCTGCACGGTTTCCCATTCGTCACGGGGGGGCTCGAAGACGATGACCAGGATACTTCCAAGGGAAACGGGGCAAGGTTTGAAGAGGGCCGTATAAGGTGAAGGTAGTTTGCGTCACTTCCATGCGGAAGGAGATTGGCCCGGTCGCCCTGCGTAAATCGGATCAGCCGGGGTCTACAGCAGGGCTTGTCTGGGCCCTCGATCCGTAAGGTCGGATTGCGTGGCCGAGGGCAAACGGAGGCGGGGCAACTCTTGACCGGGGCTCTTTTTCGAAATCGAAGAGATCTTCAGACGGGGGTCCTACCAAGTAGGATCTAACCGTTTGTGCTGACGGTGATCGGAACCGGTTGGATAAGAGTGATTTGCTCTTGTTTTTGTCAACGATGATGAGAAGACTTGGAGGCACAAAGCGATGAGCGAAGGATAGGATGCGTACTGAGGCGACGTTGAGTGCCTTACGGCCGGGATTTGACCCGACGGGGCTTAGTCATACACGGCATTGCTTGCATTGATACCTGGTACTGCTGCACTCAAGTGGGAAGGTACCTTATCTCGCCCTCCAGATTGGAGGAAGTGGGATGTGCAAGACCGCAATACGTAGTAAGGTAGGCACGAACCGAGCCTTGTTTCTGAAATGCACTCGCTGCCTCTGTCAGTTCCGCGGCAGAGGTTGAGAAATTGGGAAAGGCCAAGAGGAATGTGACTCTTGCTCCCTCCCCTTCCCTTTCCTCCTATGTCTAAGTTGTCGACGAGCAAAAGTGAGAAGGAGACGACGTCTTGGGTGGAGGAAGGTGAACTTGACGCCAAGTATTCCATCCCGCACCACCCTCGGCACCTCAGTCTTACCCTCCTTCATGTCTTCGCCATCAGCCATCCACTTGGACCGACAAAGGCACGCTTATCGCTCTATAGGCCCATCCGATTCGACTCCTCCGACACCATCATCTCACTGGCTTGAGTCGGGGAGCTGGAATGTTTTCCGCAGCCAGCTACCATCTGCTTCATCCTCGGAACCCTCACGAATTGGGAGTCGTCCGTGAAGCCGCGCTGGCACATCACTGCATCCACCACCAGGGTTGAGAACCGGTCAGCCACATAGCCTACAACTTGCACCGCCATGCCATCCTCCCAAACGCAAGCCTCGGACTGCGTCCTATCAACTGCTGATGATTCGCACTTCGCTGATACATATCAGCTGCTTAGTTGCCGGCCCTTGGCACGCAATCGCTATTCGTCCCGGGGCAATCGCGGCCCCTGGAGAAGGCCACGATGGCGCTCGCCTTCGTCTTTCGATTCCGCATGTGAGAGGTGCCAGGTGGCCTGCACCATGAACAGCCCTCTATTTTGTAAGCGGTCGGTCCCGAGGCAACCCAGTCCAACCCGCAACAACAACAACTACAACAACACTTGCAAGATTAGCAATTAGCAAAACGATATGCGGCAAATTTTTGCGACGCTGCAGGCTCGACTTGTCCAAGGCCGCCTTGTCTTTCGTAGCTCCGAGAAAGAATCCAAGGCGGTCCCTCTCAAGATCGCACAGGTACACAATAATACTTCGACACAGTCGGAAAAACACAGTATAGGTACCATGCCCAATACTCAACACAATAATGGAGTGAAAGACAATGACGCTCCTCTTCACCCTCTGTTGGCGCAACCCCTCTAGAAACGGCATTATCGCCACATCTAAAGTGCCATGCGAGAGGATATTGCCTTGGTCTGTGGCTTTGTCTACTTTCTTCTCCCAACGGGGTGTATCGGGCAATTAGAGCCGGTGGACAGGGCTTGTGTAAATTCACATTTCTTATCATCATTTGGAATGGTCTCAGATTGGGTCTTTTCCCCTCTGATGATGCGTTGTTTTTGTTTCGGTACCCATAAATGCGCATTGCTTTCGCCCGAAGCAGGCGCGCCAGCTTGCCCACCGCCCAGTTTTGACACGCTGAATGATCGCATCTAATACGGTAGCAAATCTGCCATGGATATTTGGATATCTCAATGACTCCCACCCATTTCAGTCGCAGCCAACCGCAAGGCCACTCAACACACCACCTCGTTGCTCCATCCTCAAAGAGGCACTGGATTGAATAGCTACTGGATTTGTGGCTTTCTTCAGCAGGGAGTAGCCCGGCTCAAAAATGCGGCAGCACTGGCTTTGAGGTGTCTGGCGAACAATCAGCCGCAACCTGATGTTCACCGAGGCCTGCTTCGCTCCAGCTGAGGTCGGCTAGGTGAGAGGGCCACGTCCATGCTCCGACCGGAATATGCCCGAACTGCCCGAGACTCTGGCAATCAGCCTTGGCTATTGATCCAGATAACGGGTCTGATACAGCGTGGTGTTGCTGACGAGCGATGTTTATGGGTTGCCCGATTCGGAATACCGATGCAAGTCCTTCTGCCATCGAAGTCTTTCCATTGCTCTCCGGCACCTCTGGATACTTTCTAGTGACGGTTGCTAACAAAAGACCTTGCTTGTATGTGTTCCTTGCACCTGCGAGCGGTCTGAGGATGGATTGTTGCCTTCACGCACCGTCCCGCTACTTCCGGCAGCCTAGACGATTTGGCTTCGCATGGACTAGCCTCGCCACCATTGACCCAGGTTCATGGATAGCAAACCAGGCTGTTGCGTTACGGGGATGCACACCTTGTAGAGGCCTCTCAGGAGCCTCACGGGACATTGCTTGTGTAGCTCCATGACTCAATCAGCATCTTTGCTGACACTCATTCCTTACCGCCACAGCTAGAAAGCGAACACCATAGCTGACGCCCTCCGATCTCTTCGTAGTCATCAACGGCCTTGCTATACATCGCTAGCCGTCTGTATAGGCCCATGGCCTACGACATCTTACAACGGGCCAGGGGTTTCTTGTAGGCGGCAGGCATGCATGTCAGAGTATCATGGCATTAGCAGGTGGGCGATGCGACCGGGTCCACGTCATGGCAAAGAAGCAGGGACTGGCAACCAGAGCTACACCTGGCTGACAGCATCGAGTATCGAGCATCGAGCATCGAACACCACTTTTGGGCACAGTGGTTGCTTGTGGTCAGTTTAACTGCCCATCGGGCCCCAAAAAACCAAACCAAAGCCAAACCAAAACAAAACCCTAAAAACAAACCTGTCACGGCCAAAGTATGTAAGACGGCGAATAGGACAGAAACGGCGCTGTGTATGCTGGCGCATGCATACAAGGCTAACAGCGAGCAGAGCCCCTGCCCCTTGCCCCTCCCCCGGTTTGCCAATGTCGGGTTCGGGTTCCAGGCGGCGATCGGAATAAGCGGCCATCATATCATGTGAACAGGCAGAAATGCAAGAAGTTGCGGATCTGACAAAAGACCCGCGGCGCCTCTTCTCTGGTGATTACCCCAAACGCCGTGGCAAAGAGGCCATAATCCATGTCCCTGCGCAATTCCCGCTCGAGAGAAAAAACGACCGGGGTTCATGGCACTACATATCCTAAATTGGCACCAACATTACGGGATAACACACGTGTAATTATGTATTGTGTGCCGGGCCGCAATGGGGGGTGTGTGGACCGTGACATCGGGCGGGATCCACGCTGACGGGTGGGATTACCCACTCTTGCCGGACGCCAGGAAGCAGCATAACATCGGAGCCCCCCCCCCCCCCGATCGTCAATCCTCATTCGGCAAAACCCGAACCTGGGCCGGATGGCCGGGTTGGTTATCGGAGGCGCTGCACATATGCGCCTTTTCGTCGTCCGTCTAGCACTTTGCAGCAGCATCCCAATGCGAGCGTGGTCCAAGTCTCTTATCCCTGGGCGCCGCCGGCGTACCGTCAGCTGGGGAAATGGTACGACTCTGACGGGCCAACTCCGCCGTCGCACAGCGCTCACTGTGTCACCCATAACCCATAGGCTCTCGTCAAGTACGGGGATCATGCCTCCCGGTACGATGCCGGCGTCAGCATTGGAGGAGTGTTTTGGTTTTGATTTTGATTGGGGGTTGTAGTCGTCCATCGCGCCGCCTTGTCAGCAGAGAGAAACTACCATGTAGAGTAAAAAGCCCACCTTCATGCGCTGCCCTGCCGCAACCCCTTGGCCAATCTGACGTGCCCGGGTACCCTTCCCGTTTCCGATTTTCCCTGTCGTCGATCCGATTCCTGGACATCTGAAGGTTTCTATTAATTGTTTTTGCCCCCCCCCTTCCAGGTAGGAATGATGGGAAATATGCCGGGAAGCCGGTGATCCTTTCACGTTGCGAGATGATTACGGTGTCGTTGTATCTAGCTTCGTGGAGCTGGACCGCCTGCGCCTGACGTGCGTCCCAGCCGCGGACTCGGTGTGCAAGGGAATCACGACAGAACCCCCCTACCCCCTCCCCTGGCTGACTGCCTGGCAAAGGTTCCCCAGGACCGGTCCTGGCGCGCGGGAGGGGCAGGGCAGTCGGGATATTTCTGCAAGTCTCACTGCGTCGTACATTGTTGATTACGAAGCACACTCGAGACTTGCCGATCACAAGCCAGAGAGGTCGAGCGGTCTGGGAAGTCAAAGGGGCCTGCAACCCCCCCCTCCCGTTTTGACCACTAACTTGTTACCGCTCAAGTCTTGTTAATGCCGTATTATCCAATGGGCCTGGGCCTGAGTGAGGCGGGCACGGGAGCGGGTACGATATGGAGCTGGTGAAGGGGGGGGGGGGGGGGGGGAAGGCATCTAATGCATAACCGCCGCCACAGCCGCGTGCATGTGTGTGTGTGTATGTGTGTGTGTGACTTGCGTTCTCCTGGTTGCGGACTGTCGAGCGTGTTCGCGACCCTTCCGATTCCTGAGGCTGGCTGGGATTGTGGTACTGACTTGACCTTGTTGCCGTTACGAAGTGTTCCGTTACCAGGATCCACCGTAGCTAGGCGCACGCCAGAGTTGTTTCTTGCAGGGTGTGGTTACATAATAGCGACGGGAAGTGCAGCGCAAAGGTGGCAGTGGACCAAGATCGGGCCAATGATTATTCCGTTTGCGTCTGGGACCTGTGACCAAAGGTCAGGGGCAAGCCACGTCTTTCCACTGTCAAGGTGCGGTATGGCAGGCAGCTTTTCTAATCAAGCTTTCAATTGATTTATGATGTCTACATACGACTGTCCTAGATGTATTCGGTGTAAAACCCATCATCTAAAGCTCCCGTATTACCGACTAGACCCAAGCCCGGGGATCGCAGGCGTCCGGCACGCCTTGCGACCCGATGCATTAAGGCGTCCCGATGGCAGCCCCGCACGGATGGGACTGAGGACAAGTTGAACATTACTGCACTTATGTGCCGCCACCGGTGACCTTGATGACCTGGCCTATTGTAGGGGTTAGCAGGCGAACGCGCCAAACATCCTTCCGTGGGCGACAGCTTACCGTTGATCCACTCGCAGTCGGGGTGGCAGAGCGAGGCAACGACCTTGCCAACGTCGGCGGGGACACCGACACGCTTGAGGGGGTTCATGTTTGCGAGGCCCTGATCGATGGTCTCGATGGGCATGCCCTTGTAGCCGTTGGGGACGTAGTGCCACGCGTTCTCGTCGTACATGTCGGTCTTGACACCGCCGGGGGCGATGGCATTGACGGTGACGCCCTTGGCGCCGCAGTCGACGGCGAAGGCGCGGGTGAAGCCCTCTACGGCGGCCTTGGAGCCAGCGTACAGGGCGTGGTTGGGGATACCACCCATCTGGGCAGCGATGGAGGACGTCAGGAGGATGCGGCCGCCGCGTCCGCAGTGCTTTAGGCCCTGCTGGGCGACGAAGAACTGACCGCGGGTGTTGAGGTCGAAGATGCTCTGGAAGAGCTCCTCGGTGACCTCCTCCTCGGGGCACCAGACCTCCTTGCCGGAGTTGGAGATGACGAAGTCCATGCGGCCGAAGTGGGCGACGGCGCGGTCGAAGAGGTCGACGACCTGGGCGGGCTTGCTGATGTCGGCCTTGTAGGCGACGGCCTTGGCGCCGAGCTTCTCGATCTCGGCGACAACCTCCTCGGCAGCGGAGGCGGACGAGGCGTAGTTGACGATGACGTTGGCGCCGCGTCTGCCTAGCTCGACGGCGATACCGCGGCCGATACCGCGGCCAGAGCCGGTGACCAGGGCGACCTTGCCGACGAAGGGGCGGGCCGCGTCGTACCCAGCGGACTGCTGGGCATCGGTGCTATCAGTCGCTGCAGGAGCCATAGTGAAAAGGACTGTGGCGGAGAGAATGAAGAAGGGAATGAGGTGAGGATGAGGGCAAGAAGAGCTGGTCTGGGATGGGCGGTCGAGACGGGGAAGTTATATATGGATTGGTTGGCATCGTTCAGTCGACGCTTTGTGTGGGCAAAAGGCGAAGCACCGAACGCATGTCCGCCCGGTCGCCCGCCGCCGCACCCCCGCCGGGTAGCGAGGCGCCTTGCATTTGGGGGTGGATCGAGCTAGGATCCGGGCCCGGGTGTGCCATTGAGGAGAGCAGGATGGAGCACTAGCAGAGAAACGGGGATGGAGGAGGCCCACGCATGGGCGCCCCTTTGTGCTTCTTGCCAAAGAATGCCAAATGATGATGGGTCCGTCGTCTTCAGACAAAACGCCACGGCGGGAGGTCGAGCCATGCTTGGGTCCCAAAACATCCAAGATTGTGCCTTTGTTAGTTCGTGCGAGGCAAATATTGATCGAACCTGACGCTGGGGTTTGAAACGGCACCTGGATCACACCCGGTTTTCTTATGGTATGCTCTGTATTGGCCCTTGATGGTTACTGGTTTGAACAGGAGCAGACCGCCGAAGATGCCTGGTTCGGGGGAAACTGTTCCCCGGAGTTATTCGCCGGAGGTTTGGAGAACTAGGCTCGCCGCGTCCGGGGGGAATGGCATGGAAGAGATCGGCCCTAGATCGTCTGCTCCAAGCCCTGTTCGAGATGTGTGTGTGGTATGTTGCGTGTTTTCTTTCTTTGTCCTTCCTCTAGTTCCTGCATAGTGTTGACTCGTTCTTTGGTTGCCATGACACTCGCACGTATGGTTGGCCAGCGCTGTGGCGATGCGGCGACTAGGCTGGCCGTAAGCGTCACGACTAAGTCCAGCCAGCGAAGCTCACCAATGCCAGGGCGGTCGCGCGGCGTCAGGAACCCGTGCACGAGCCCGGCGCCGCCATGGAGAGATCACACGCCCCCGCCCCCAACGGAGGTCCGGCCATTCAAGTAGGGGTCCATCTGGTCCCCTTCTGCCTCCCTCGGCGCACTCCTGCGATGGAAGCGGTCGTCCGTGAGACTGGATGCGGTTCTGGAAAAGAAAGCCGGTCTTCGGTCGCGTCAAGGTCCATAAACGCGAAGGACCGAGTATTTGTCGAGGAAACCGGCGGCTTGGTATGGTTACTGGAATGGAGAGTTGCAATGACTATCAATCCTGCCAACAAGAAGTCTGGATGGCAGGTGGGTGATTAGTCAGCGACGCGGCGACCGCGACGGAAAGGAATAACCTTATAGCCGGAACGAACATGGTTCAGGGTCAATCGAGAAGCCCCCAGCAATCGCGGGAGGTCCACAGATAGCCGCCAAATACTACCTACGTACTCTGTAGTAACGTCACGTCAACCATACTGGCCGGGGTAGGGTTAGTTGGCATTCCGCTCGCATTCAAGCCTTTTTCTCGGTCAGCCTTCTCTGCGCACCTTGGCGCTCCCCGCTGGATTTAGACGTCACAGCAGCGGCTAAGGGATAAGCGACCTCCTTCTATCACAGGTATCTAAAGCAAGGTTAACCTGTTTCTACGCACTCTGCATGGGTTGGAAGGAGACGAGCCTAACAACAACCGCCATCCCCTCGTCCCCCTTTCGCGCATCACGAAACGAAACGTGCCCCACGCCACGAACCTCCAATAGTATGTTATGCCAGCTCTTCCGGTTCAAATGGTACCCATTCGCGTCAAGTCTTCGGCACCTCACAATCTCCCGCCATCAACGACGACGAAAGTCGGTAACAGCGAGTAGCGATTCTGGAAAAGCGAGACGCGAGAACTGCCATGTCATCCTCGTCGTCTAGTGTAGTGCAGCACTGAGCCCGGACACTAGTGTTTCTCGAGCGCACCGGGTGGACGGGCCGCGGATGCAGGCTCGGACTCGATCGGCACGCGGCATGCGGCATGCGGCCGCCCACAGGCTCGGAACACCCGTGGGTCTGGAAGCTGTCTCTGCGCGGCCCGAGGACACATGCGTTCGGCTTCAGATGCCAAAGGTCTAGATGGTTTACCGACCAAAGCTGCTGTCGGCCTCGACTGACATTTGGCGGCTCGGATGTTGAGGTTCCGACCGGTACATGAACAGAGGGTCCTGACTTCCGCCAGGCGCCGCCAGACGACTCGGGTCACCGAATCTCTGCTCGCCGTTGGCTGCAATCGGTCACTGATTGGTGCGCGGCAGGTGTTTCAGATGAGATGCGCCTTGGAGAACGGGCTGATGCTTGTCGTCTTTCAGACAGGTCGCCGATGGCCAGGAAGAACACCACACGTCTTGATTTTCATTAGAAAATGACATCCGCTGTCAGAGGTTGATCTTTGACGAGTCGCCAATCACCTCGGTTTGGAGTCGCATTGCGTCATTCCCTAGAAACCGGCTAGCAAGGCAATGTTGAGAACTCTCCTGGGTTGCCTTGTTTTATGTGACTGTTCCCAACATTTGCGCTCGCCAACTGTTCCGCGATGTCGGTGACAACCCATGTGGCGAGAAGCACATAGGTGATTACACCGCTAACTTGAACCCTCATACCACGCAAATCTATGACAGAAAGGCCCAAGTTACTTTTTTTTTTTAGCTCAGGGTTCCTGAAGATCATGACACACAACAGATACATCAGTATGGTTATCTACCATGGCAGCAGTCGCGACACCCGTTTGGGGACGTGGCCGCTTGGCAACCCTCGGCCGCTGTCAAGGTTTTACTTTGGAGAAAAGCAAGCCGGAACTGACAGCTGCGCCGGCAACGTTGTCTGATTCGACAAGAGTCGATTTCCATCAGAGGGTATTCGCATGTCTTGGCTCACGCTGGACCATTTAGCCAACAGTATTTCCACAACGCTCAGCACATCTCAGCTACCTTCGTTTTCCGCCGCGATGACATTCAGGGAACAAAGACCGACATCGTTCGACAGGCTCGCAATTGAGAATAGGCCAATAGGCGTTAGTAGCGCCTTTGACGTGGGATTCCATTGAAACGACGACACCGAACGAACACGCCTCGGGAGCCAGAACGCGTCACACACATGTCGGGCCTAGAAGCCGCAATGGGGCCGTTCTCCTTGTAAGCCCCCACCACCTCGGCATCTGAGTTATTGGCAATATGCCGTCCACGGCGAAGAGAGGGGAGGGAGGAGGGATGCTCCCGGAGCAGCGTGCGTCCACTGGGCTGACGTTGGGGACCACAAGCGACCCTTTGCAGGACCCGGTGCTCGAACAGATGCTCCTCGCAAGTTGCGAGCCCCGATTGATCACACCCTCTCACCCACTGCTATTTGCGTAACCTTGAAGCCAGACCCAAGGTGCTTTCGAGAAGCTGGGACGGGGTTTTTGTTCATTTCGACACAGCTTCTAAACTACCACGACGAAGGTCACGAGGATCGCTCCCCCCCCTCCCTCCCCCTTTAATCCCGCTCCTCCCGCTCCTCCCACAACCAAACTCGCCTTTCAATCAACGGAGTTGTTAAATGGATTCCCCGTCCAGGTATCAAGGGCCCAGAAAACTGCTTCTTGACAGGGCATAGGTTTCTTAAATTGATTTGCTTCGACAAGGCCGACTGCCAAGGTCATCTCCCACTCACCCCCCCCTCTCCTGCTCTGCTCTCTGGCGTTAGCCGACTCGCTTCCACCACGCCTTGACGTCAAAGTAGTTACTGTCAAAACACTTGGTGTCTGTCATGGGAAAAAAACAAAACAAAATAAAACACTGTTTACGCCCAGTGGCCGACGGGGGGTTAGCCCTGGCTTTGCTGACCAGCGGCCGGCCAGTCACGGTGTCTCTCGCTTTCCCTACACCAGAGAAACATGCGAACCGTTCAATGCCAGTGACTAAGTGTCGGCCCATTGCAAAACTCAGTGGACAAACACGACCACGTCCCTCCCTGATCCTCTGGGCCCCGGGTTCGGACCCGTATTCACACTCGTGAAATACGTGAGCTTCGTATATTGGCCCATCCCCGCCCCCCCCCCCCCCCCCTCTTTCTTCGGAGTGACCGCAGAATTCCGCCGAGCACTTTCATCCTCGTCGTTCCGCCGCATCTGTCGTGCAACCGAGACGCTTCCCTCGGCCTTGGGTTGCATGCCCGGGGTGCCACGGCGTGTTCGCGGGGGCCTGCGTTCGGCAGTGCCATCAGAGAAGGCGTCCGCCTCCCTTCTAGACCGCCTCTGTCTCCTTCCGTGCTTCCCGAACACATGGTCAACCGGCCCCCCGCGTGGTCGGCCTTTGCTGACGAAGGGGCCAAGAGTTGGAACTAGGGGAGGAGCGCGTTCCGCGAGAGTGACCTCTCACCTCGAAGAAAGGCTCTCTCCCAGAGAGTACGCCGCCACGAACCGTCCCAAACACTTCCTCTCGCTGCACTGACGCCGGTAGCGTCACAACGCAGATCGAAACGCCGTATCGACCAATGGCTGGTCCTCCCGACGGGAAAAAGCCAAGGCCGCGTCCGCCCACCCTCTCCAGTCCGTACGCTGCGTTGTGATTCGTCCCGCCCGTTTAAGCTCGTGTTTCCAATCGCGAATGCCCTCCCCCCCCTCTCCCATGGCTTGTCAATGGTAAAGAACGATGGACGAGCGTGAGATTTCCGGGTCATCCCTGCTACGGCACCCGTGTTTCGGGGTCAGGAGGGGAAATCACCACCTTCAACTGTTACGGGTTCGTTCATCGTGATGATGGGCACCTCCGCCAGCCCAGCGCCCGTGTCGCCGAAGCCTATCACCGACGCCAGCGCCCTCCCTCGCCAACCAGACGTTGTGTCCCCTCTATGTCTGTCAGACTTATCATGTCGTGCGAGTGTCTAGTTCCGTCCGATGTCCGCCTAGCTTGGCCGCTCCGCCGGGTCGTACATAGACTTGCCCCCCCCCCCCCCCCCCCCCTCGGGAATACTGGGCCGCCCCTTGGACTCTGCTCGTATCTTGGCTTCCGATCATTCGCTCGGGAGTGCTTTCTGGATTCGAACCTGCAGGGTGTAGACATCCCACAGATGCTTGCATTGACATCGCTCTTCACATGAAAAAGACGCTTTTTCGTGCCAAACCTGCCCCCTTACCTCCGGATGGCATCGCGAAATGATATCCCAATTCAGCCGTTTGTCACATGCACTGTCGCGTTTGGCTTTTCTTGTCTTCAATCGTACCATGTCATCGATCGCCCATCCCAGTAGATAAGGATCGATGCTGCTTATTGGTGATGGGCCATTGAGTTTTCTCACAGCGTTTGGCGTTGACAGAAGAAGGAAACACCGAAAAGGGCAAGTAATCTTTATATAGGATCCATTTAAAGCTTGTAGATTGGCAAATGTATTCTTTTGGGGATTTAAGTACATGCTGAGTAGAAGCGAAGGCCCTCCCTTGTCATGACCAGTGGCCCGAGGTATCTGATAGAGGTACGAATATCTAAGAAAGAAAAGGGGGGTGAAATCCAAGGATTGGCAACCCCCGTCGCTGCCATGCTTGCGAAAAAGGAAAAGGAAGAAAACACATTGGACCAAAAACGCCGCCAACCATTGTTGCGTGTGTCGCGAATCGTCGGCCAAGGACTTGCTTGAGCAGAGGCACCTTGCCGGTTCATGTATTTCCCCAGAGATGCGACCATGATGTCTTGACTCGTAAACGCCAAATAAAGATACCCAGAAAGCTGTACAGGTCCCGAATGCCATCCCAAAAGAGTATTGATAAGAGTCATATATGCAAAGCGTAATAAGAACATGTGCAAGAAGAGAAGCACTTTTGTGTAGTTGCCGTTATTAAAAGAGTGTAGGGGAACGAGGAAAACCTTAGGCAGTGGTGGTGGCCAAGCCGTCAACGTTCCAGTTGTTGTTGAGGGTGATGAGTTTGCGTCTGATACCATCGCCGACGCGGCAGGTGATACCCTCTTCAATGGCCATGATGCCATAATTGATGACGTCGGCGGGCTTATCCAAGCCCAGCGTGGTACCGTCGCGGCGGGTCAGGATGGCGATGCCATCGCCTCCGCTCCAAAGGTAAGAAATCAGACTCGGATCCTCGGGTGTAACCTGGTCGATAGCGACGATGTTGCCGCTGCCGTGTTGCCCGCTTGTGGCGGCGTTGGAGGCGCCAGCGCCGCCAAGGTGCTCGGGGCTCGAGCACTGATGCTGAGGTGCGGGCGAGGAAGTCTGTGGTGCCTGTGGCTTTTGGAAGTTGGGATCGAGACGGGCGACGCTGTCAGCCCAGAGGATGAGAGTGGCGCGGTAGACACCGGCGGGCCACCAGCACGGGCGGCGGTCGGCGGGCATGGAGCGCAGGAGACGCATCACCTGGCCTGAGTGGAAGATGGCCTCCTCACGGTTGTAGACGCAGCGCTTGTGACGCAGACTCAACTCCCAGCACGAGCCGTCGAAGCCGTCGCGGCGGGCGAGGCGCTCGATCTCGGGGAAGTTGGTGACGGCGTTGAGAGAAATGAGATGGTAGAGTACCAAGTTGCAACGCGTGGTCGTGCAGTTGGGATTGCTCTTGTAGAACGACATGGTGAGCTCGTACCATTTCTGGAGAAGGGCCTGGACCTCTTCGAGGCGAAGCATGGTGCTCGACTTGGTGATGGTCCGGGACGTCGCGCGTCTGGTAGAGAGTACGTCCGAGAAGCACGAAAGCATCTGTCTCAAGTGGCAGAGAAGAGATTGCAGAGGGTGGAGGAGAAGGCGAAGCTGCTGGGCAGAAAGGCCAGCCTGGCGACGGGAGAGGTTGTCATGGAGGAAGTCTTGAAAGAGCTCGCAAAGGGAAGGAGTGAGGGAAGGGCTAGAAAGCAGCTGCGGGTTGACGTTGGCAGTGCATCCGTACAAGCTCTGGGCATTGGCGAACCATTGCTCCGAGTTTGATGCCAGCCAGAGCCCCTCGGGGCTGGGGAGAGGGCATTGCAAATCGGTGATGGCCAGTTGAGGGGGGGTGTCGTGGAACAAGCTGAGTTCTTGGTCGCACATGACCCAGTTGTAGACGAGCCGGTTCTGCATCTCGCGGTGCAACCATGCGCGCCATTGCAGCTCGTGGCTCGTTGTGCTGTTCAAGGTCGGGATCATTGATGGTTGAGGCTCCAACATGCCGGCATGTTTCAGCATCTGCTTCCCGTTAGTGGACTGCTTAATGAACTGGACGGACGATAGTGTCTGCTTACCGACAAGTACATTCCCCTTTGTCCCATGGCGATGTCCATCAACCACTTATCACCGCTCCAGGCACCTTGTAATGTGAACAGCAACGCGCACCGTAAGGCCACCGGGTCGGCCGACAACTCAACATCCTTCTCGATGATGTCAAAGAGCGAGATGCGGCACGTCTCGGTCAGGCCTGCGGCCAGGTACCGAGCCTCCGCCATGGGCACGGCGGAGGCGCCTTGCGCGATCATCAACAAGAGCAGCAGCGTCGATGCCTGATTATTGAGGAGCATCTCGTTGGGATCAACACACCCAGCGACGACGAGGGGATAGTAGTACTGCAAGCTGCGAACGTAACTGCGGAGGAAATACTCGAGGATGTTGGTGGGAGGGAGGACGATGAAGTTGAACTCGCTGGGTGTGGCATAACCAGTCTTGGAATACCCGTTGTTCAATCCACTCCGGTGAATGTACAGCGCCTTTTGCAGGAAGGACTGCGTGATGGCCAGCATCCGGTCGCGAGTGCGCGAGGTAAGGGGGACAACGGAAGCATCTGTGGTATCCCAATCGACATTCTGCAGGTATTTCTCCAGAGAACTCCAGGTACCATCCTCCTTGGACTTCCTTTCCAGGCACTCCAGGTGGACAATCGCCGTTCTTGGACATGTGCCCGAGTAGATTGGCGGGTTGCAGCGGGCAAGGGGCCATGAGTCTTCGGCGGCAATGACAACCTCGAACTCGGGGATTGTCGACTCCCTCAGCATACTCAGGGCGGGCTCTGCTGGTTTCATCGTGACATCGAATTCGGCGGTAGACATGATGCTAGTGCTTCGGGTGTGGATCGACCCCCGCGATGAAGAGGCAGTCATGGGCTCTGATGCAGAGCTCGAGGACATGTCGCTCAACTCAGGGAAAGTCGGCATCGACATATCCGGGCGCGATATGGGCAGCTGTCCCGAGTACATGTCAAGCTCGATGGGGTATTCGGGCCAGACCATCATGTCCTGGTAGTTTGTGTCAGGTGTGATGAAGTCGCTGTTCAGGTGCAAAAACTCATCGAGCCCGTCGACCCGGCTGTGGGGTGATGGGAAATCGTCGGAGCTGCGGTGGGACTGTGTTGGGGAGCTCTTCTTCATCGGCGCTTCCATCATACGAGGGTCCATGGTCGCAATGGGAGATCCCGTCGACATCTTTCCCGGAGAGTCCTGCTTGGGCAAGGACGGGTCGAGGTCCATGAAGGCCACAGGCTGAGCCGGTTGCGGTGGTTGAGGTACGGTAGGCATCATTTGTTGTTGGAAGGCAGCGCTGGCTTGTGCAGCCCTGACGGCAGCCTTGGACGATCTGCGCGCGAATCTGGCAGCACAAGGCAGGTTTTTCTCTGCGCACCGCGAGCAGGGCACCCTCTTGTCGCAGCCAGTCTTTGCGTTTGCGCAATTCTGGCAAGCTATGGGTGTTCGGCCGGCCACTGTTGGCACACCCCCGGGCAATGGCTCCATGGGGTCTCTTGCTTCATGGTATGTCGAATGATGTCTTTGGAGGAGATCTCTGTTTGAGTGTGAGTATGTAGAGCTCAATGGAATCAAGGCAGGAAATGACTGACCGTCTGGCGAAGGAAAGCTGGCAAGCACTACAGCGATGAGGCTTGACATTGGTGTCTGTATTGCATCGAGTCAGTATCGCCGAACCCCAATCCAAACTCCTGAGGGGATGGACATACGGCTAGGAATATGCCTTTCCAGGTGTTCCTTCCGGGTGAAGGACTTTCCACAGTATGCACAGAATACCATTGTGGCGATCTGATTCGGACAGTCGCAACGGAGCGAATGAGCGGATGGTTTGCCTAAGCAGGTGCTATCATCAAGATGCAAGCAGGCTTTGTGACTTGTTTGGAGACACGGCTCTAGAGGCGGCGAGTAAGGGACTCGGCGTGTTGGGTGTGGCGTCGAGTGGTAGGAATACGTTGTGCTGTGTGCGCAATTATGGTCCGGAGCAATTGTACTTTTGGGTTGCTTTATGAACAGGTGAAAGAGAGTGAAGTAAAGTGAGGAGAGGGCTACCGCAGAGTAATAAAGGCTCGGTAGGATGGTCGAAGGAGTAGGGTTTCAACGAGGCAATGCGTGCATGCGACGTTGGTAATCAGGGTCATGGACGAACTTGCGTCCAATATTGTTGGTGGTCGCGGTGAAACGTGAAGATGAAGGAGTAGCGAAGGAAAAGAGCTCCTCCGGGATTGTGTAAGAAACAAGCAGAACAGGTGGATAGGTTTGAACTATATCACGGAAGCCAAGTCGAGAAGTGAAGGAATAATGTATGATGGGCCAGGGCCGTGTACAATGGGCAGGGGTTGTTGCATGGGACCCGTCAGCTCGGCGAATACGGAAGCGGTCTGGGCAAGGCATCAGCATATTCCCAGCAGAGCGGGAATAGCTTGGATGGTCAGGGTATGCAATGATTAGTGTGGGTGACGGACGATGGCATCTGGAGTGGCCGAGGCGGTGCCTGCTTCAGGACGAAAAGCAGAGTGAGTGCGCACAGTCGTCGAACGCAAGACAATGGAGCACATGGAGATGTGCTACATGGATCCTTTTTGGCAAGGGTGCGAGACTACTGGGTGGCCCGGCACTGGCCTTGGGAGGGGGAGGGGGAGGGGGGGGGGTCGGCATCGGGCGCTGGCACCCAAGAGGGAGAGGGAGAAACGGCGCCGACGTGTGTTCAGCCGCGATGGAACCGGTCTTGGAAGCATGGCTTATGGCTGAAGATAGAAATGATGAGAGTGGATACTGCAAGTCAACGGGTCTGTGGCCGGCGCAGGCAAGGCTCTTTGGGTCAGGATGGGCACGGCAGAGGCAGTAAAAGGCCGTTAGGGTGTGTTGGACAGAGGCACGCAAGGTACTGAGCTGTGCATAACGGGATACAGTAGTGCGTGCTATGGGATCAGGAAGGATCTGTGTAAGTCCATGTGCCCGCCCACGCCGCTTGGTGCATGCTGTCGACGACTTTTCGTATTGCGTACCTTTGAACCTATGCACTAGCCAGTGTCCAAGCAGCCTAACGGCCAAGACCGACTGGGGAACGGTGCGAGGTACCTGAGTGGCGCGTTCCTGCTGATTAACCCAGTCGAGTAAGCTCTATGTTTGACAGGGGCCGCGGCGCCGTGGCGGCGGCGACGGTGATAGAAAGGACGATGATGGAGGAGGGGAGGGGAGGGAGCGTTCGGCGACGATGCGGCTTGCTAAGTCGTGGGAGTGTTGGAGGGGGGGTAAGGGGGGTAGAAGGGGGGTGAGAGGTCAAACATAGGTGCTAAGCCTAAGCTAAGGGCAAACAGATAAGAATTGAGATGGCCATCCAAGGGCGGTTTGTTTTGCGGGTAGATTCTGTTGTGAAAGACAGGATCCACGGATAGAGACAGGGCTGGACAAGACTCAAGGAACGACTACAACAGCCGAGCGAGCATGAATGTCCTGCGATGTGTTAGAGGACGCCAAAAAGGAGACAGAGACAACAGATGATGGAGAGACAGTGTGAGAGAATGTTAACGAGGCGTGTGGGCGGGTGGAAATACGATCGATGCCAGCCGAACGAGTACGAAAAGCAAGGCCAAAAGAAGGGAAGCCAAGAAAACATCGACATTCATTGACTCCCTCTCTCTCCCTCACCTTCTGGCTGTTGTGGCCCGTGTGTGTGTGTGTGTGTGTGTGTGTGTGTGTGTGTGTGTGTGTGTGTGTATGTGGCTGCTGGCCAGGTCTAACCAATAACGGGATTCCTACGATAAGGCAAGAAGAGTGCTGGCCAGGATATCTCTGATCGTTGCGGGTTGCCGGGTTTCATGGCACGGATCAGATCGGCAGAGGGCGAGAGACCATTGGCGCATGCCATCTGTTTCTGGCTCTGCTTCGAGTGGCCTGCCAACTGGCATCATGTTCGCACCCCAGGCAAAGGTGCACGATAAACTCAAAAGAAGAGTGGGAGACAGACTTGTGTGTGTGTCGTAACGGTTCGCGTGGGAGGCTGGGCTCAGCCTGCGTGTCTCCGATTCGAGGTGTGGGCGGGATACCTTGCCCTGCGTTGCCTTACCTCACCTCGCCTCCAGGTGCATGTACCTTGCCTCAGTCCCCCCACCCCGCGGGAACGGCGCCGCGGTTTCCTAAAACGGACATTTGACAGCACTAAAAAAGAAGTGAGTTTCCTCAACCTTGGCCGTCTGTCGAAGCCGGTCTACGTTGCGCATCGCATCGCACACGCATCGTTCTGCTTTTTGAGGATGCGCAGAGGCGAGATCAGACGCAGATGCAGATAAGCCAGCGCTGGCGCGGGCGAGAACGCAGGCGCAGGCACAAGAGCCTCTGCTCCAGCAAGCATTAGACTCTGACCTCGGCTCGAGCAATGCAGCGGGAAACCTGCTGCTGCAACAGCGCAGTTGGATGTTGGTCTCGAGGCGAAAGGCCAGGCTGCGGGACTCTTGGGCCCGGTTGGATGTACGTAAGCGACGCGAGGCGCCCAGACAGGCCATCATCGCCGGCGAGCAGCCACGACAGGGTTGTGAGGCGACAATGGTCGGGGGATGCTTATCAAAGTTGCTTGCCGTGGCTGTACGCACAGAGAGAGAGAAGACAGCATTCGAACGCATTCGAGAGAGCGAGAAGCGAGAATCAGGCAGGTGGCGGTATGTGCCAGGGAGCTGGGAACTTGTCACTGTCATCCGTGACAGGCGCTCTGCACATCGTAATGGAGATGGGATTTGGTGGAAGAAGGTTTGGGGTGGTTTAGCAAAGGGGGGGCTGGAAGGCGTATCGATTCCGGGGGGGGGGGCGAAGATAGCTGCGCTAAGGCTGCATGGTTCGGTGATGGTTTAAACGGTGAACGATCAACCTGCGGGTTGACGACGATCCTTCATTTGTGGTGCAGATAGTGTGGGAAAACGGGACAAGCCTGGAGAACGGGACCAGACGCTAAGGTAGATTAGCGCCTATATCGGGGAGAGGAACGCGGCACAGCGACAAGCAAGGAGGAGGGGAGGGGGAAGACGTGCCTGTGTCTCTGGTGGGCGAGTGTATGTCGTTACGGTCGCGCCAAAGGGTGGAGGATGAGATGAGGTCGACAGGTAGAAGATGATGAGCAGAGAGAGTGCGTGTTTGGGTTGGGAAATGCGGGAGTGCGGGAGCGTTGGACTGAATTCGGTACCTACCCTGGCTGCCTGGGTGGATAGGTATCCAGGTACGTACTCCAATCGTTTCTACGTACCTACCTATCCGTACACGGGTAGGTAATCGTCCATGATACACAGTACCTACCTAGTATACGCAGTACAGACCGGAAGGTGAAGGAGGGCAGGGGAGGAAAGGGCGACTGACTCAGCCATGGGCTGACATAATAAACATCGGCTGAAAGTGGGCCCATCCGAGGAGCGTGCATCCATCCATCCATCCATCCTTGCCAGTTCTGTGGGAATTGTGATCACCTCGTAACCCACTCGAGCTACGAGTACAGCCAGAGGACGAAGAAGGAGAAATCCCCCCGTCTATTGATATGCATTTTTGACGCTTCTCTAACATCTGTCTAGGCTCATGCTTTTTCGCGACATTGGGTCCTCCACACTTGCTTCCCCAAGCTTCGTTAGCTCCGATTCGGGCATTGGTTCACCTGCGTCCCAGAGCCAAGCAAGACACCAAAAAAGGAAGAGAAGAAAAGAGAAGAAATGCATGGGAGCTACATCCTATCGATCGGCAATGGGCACAGTCAGACAGGCAGGCGCAATAGAGAAAGCAGAATGTGAACCGGCCCATTCGGTCAAATCGGATCCGGAGACCTCACCCGGCACATTTCCACGACTCGTGTCCGCTTCTCCTTGGGCCGAGCAACTTGCCTTACTCGGTTTGTTTCTGTTACGGATATGTCTCCTGGATAATGTTCTTCTCTGGCGCCGAATCTCAGCCAGTCAAGCTTCCATCCTTTGGTCATGGAGTCTGGCTTGCTACCGCTTGGCCCCGAGTGGACCAGCGCCGGTAACACCACCACCTCCACCACCACCACCATCGACAACTCCCAATTTACACCTCGTGGCCCACTGCTCGAGTGTCCCTTAGTCTCCTTGAAATCCACAAAATGCCACATCACCGACCCGGTCTTCGAGAACCATCTCCACAGACCGGTCCTGGCTGTTACCACTTGATCAGCAAGCGTCATGTTTTGTATTCCAAGTTGGATGGATATCTACGAGCTACAAATGGCTGGTCTCGCAAGACTCACACATTCAGGGACTCGATTCACGGTAGCACAAAAAGCAATGTGCATTATGTCTTTCTAGCAAGAATTGTGTCTTTTCTCGGTCAACACGCCCACAGTCTGTCTCTCTCTGGTCGTTGACGATTAGACCAAAGTCGACATGTCACCACTGCAACGAAGAAGAAACGGCCTAAGGACAAAGCAAAGAGATTTGAGATAGGGGGAAAGAAAGTGGCATCACTTATCCGAAGCCACCGACCACTAAAAATAAGCTCCTCGCAATGGGATTCGCTATATCCGGCCTTGTTAGCGCGCCCCTAATCATCTCGCTCCCGGGTGCCATGCGGCTAAGACGTACATGGCGTACATACATAACAGCCGCGCGCCATTGTGAGCGGGATTCTTGAGGTGGATTAACCAACAGGCTAATCTTGGGCTGCGAACAGGATAGGGAGAGATACACAAGTCTTGTTTACTTTTGCTATCCGAGAGATTGGCGAGCTGTTCAACTTGAGCAACCTTGCAAGCCGGGACCCTTATCATGGCATCAACTCGAGGGTCGCCATCAACAGACCCTCGGCCCATTGATCCATCTGGCTGGCGCTGGAGTATGGACGGCGGGACGCAGTATCCACTGATCCGCTCAAGGGGGCCGGCACGGTTTGGGGTCGACAGGGGCTGTTGGGTTTCCATGCCTGCACTGCACACAGGGATCTTCATGTCAGTCTCGGCGCCTCTCGACAAGATACCTACCTACGTGTTCCCCATCGCCTGCATTCAGGCAAGCCGCATACAGGAGTACGTATAGCGAGAGAGTCTATGTATATTCTCCGACCGTCTTGCCCCACAAACCGCCCAATTCACACGGACGCACTCGTCGTGCCAACGGACAAGCAACCGGCCGCCTCACCTTTACCCTTCACCGGCGCGCTTGTGCCAAATTGCGAGAGCATGCCGACGCTCAGACAGCCGCCTGATGGGATGAGAGGGCCGAAAACAGGAGGTTGGCGGTCGTTACGGTGACTCGGCACGTTGCCCCACGTCTTACCTGCCTATTTCAGCTTACTCAAGTTGGAGTCTCAAGGCCTGGTGATTCAAGACTGCCCTGGCAACCGACTTCTCGTCGCCCATTCTAGGGTTGCTTGACATGGACACATGGACAGACACAAAGAGCCAAGTGAGCTGCTCGCCGTCAGGCCTCTCCTTGCCAGCGTACTCTCTGCTGCTGCACAGATGATTCTTCTCGGCGGCATTCTTTAAAACACGCCAGACCACCCGGATAGAGAGCTGCTACCAACTCTTGTTTCCTATTTCCGGCTTCGTGCGCTGTGCAACGTGTGTTGTGCGCTGCAGTTCAACACCTCTGTCAGACACCGTTTCAGCGTCACCCAGGGATTGCTACATGCAGCCAGTCTACGTTCCCGCGACGGAAGCTGGGACACTCGGAAACATCTCGCAACTCCCATAGCCCCCCCCCCTACGTGCGCTCATCATTTCATCTCAACCAGTACCTCCAATGAAGAATCAACAGCCCATTGACGATGAAGATCCGATGATGCCCTCGCCCGTACTCGCATAACCTCATTTGCCGCAAAAGCCATTGTGTGTTTTTTATCCTTGTGGTTGCAGCCAAATCTGGCCGCCACCTGCAGCCCTGGTGGTCGAATGAACAGCAGCATTGGAAACGGGATGCAACCTACGATGCCGGTCTACCAATCCGTCCGCTATGGGAACAATTATACGTCGTTTTTCAATTTCCTATTCTTTTGATATTTTACCCTTTTTCCTTTTCTTTTTTCCTTCCCAACTTTGGGAGGGTTTCAAGTTATTGTTTCCATGATCACGGACAGGTTTCCAAACTTGGCAGACCCCAATAGCTTACGGTAGGTATTCGGGTTGTTGGTCATCAAATCTAGTCCCGGCATGCCATCATCTCACCTGCTGTAGCCATCCATCCATTCACGGCCCACCGAACTGAAGTTGAGACGACCTATTCCGTGCAGCCGGTAGAGGCGGCGTAACGTCATGGGCTTTATTCTCCGGCTATTGGCTGGAACTTTACACCGTACCCCAAGCCAATATCGAGTTCTTGGCAATTGCCGATCTTTACTCCCACCACCGCGACGGCTTCACCAATAATTCCTTGCAACCCACCAGCATCGCCATTGAGGCTGTCTGGTCCTCCTCGGGCGCAGAACCTCAGCGTCGACTTCTTTGCACCCATAGATATCCGCACACATCTACAGCGTGGCGAGGCCCGCTGCTTTACCCACGGCATCCTTGCCGTCGTGTCACATCGTGATCGACTCAAACTAGGTAACAAGGTCGCCCGCCAGGTGCTCGAGCCTACTCCTAATCGCATTATCATGGTGGTAGCGCTTGATTGCTCGCTCGGCTGAGCTCCCCGGTCTCCGTTGCCTGACTTGGCTAGGTAGTTGGCCATTTCGAACCTCCCCTCGTGTGCCAATGGCCGAAAACGGGAAAAGATCACCTCCAGTTGAGGCTCGCGCTCGGACGTTGGTTTCCCTTGCAGTCAAACGGCTTTCCCGGACAAGACGGCTGGGCAGGAGATGGGTGTGACAGATGCCATCTGCCGTTCGGGGTTGACCATCACGACGCAGTTGCAGGCCGCACTGGGAAATTCTTAGAGACGTCGAAACACATTGGACACCGTTACACACAAAGCCTCCTGCTCTAACTTCCCAGCAGAGGAATACTGTGGAACCCGCAAAGGTGAGAGGGGGGGGGGGGGGGGGGGGGGGGGGGGGGCCCCAGGGTGGGGTCGGGGGGGGGTGGGGGTGTTGGGGGGGTACATGGGCCGGGTGGGGGGGGGGGGGGGGG